>CM035812.1:13231870-13529370 GCA_020458035.1 Magallana ariakensis | reverse complement strand
ATAAATATCTGACAAGTAGACATAATTATCTGACAAGTCGACATAATTATCTGACAAGTGGTGGCAGATCTATGCCACCATAATAAGATAACACTTTTTAATGTTTTTTTATAAGGTCTTTTTTATTTCTTTCAAATCAAGTTAATTGCTCAAATAGGCTCTTTGACATTTATATTTTAAAAGAACAAAAAGATACCTTCACAAGTATTGGTAATGTAGTTCTGTGAATACATATCACGACAATTTTTCGAGTTCCTAAATAAATATTGAAGGAGAACAATTATTAATATAATGAAATGCATATATAGAACAAAATAAATTAAATATGGTCAATATCATTTTTTAAAGTATTGGGATGTTAATAGAAAAATCTGCTAACAAGACTAGTATTTTCGTTGACCAATATAATTATATTTTCTATTACGATGTACTTAAAAATCTTTTTACCATCTCTTACCATCGGATAACAGTGATATACTGAGATAATTTGTTAATTTGTCAAATCTTTATGTCGACTTGTCACTTATTCACTTGTTTAAAAATTCAACACTTAAACGATTCCACGCCCAGTTTGTGCCATCCAGTTGACATAATATTTTCTAACAAGTCGACATACGGATCTGACAAGTCGACATAATCATCTCTTATGTCGACATTTTTATTTGACATGTTGACATACTTATCTGGAGACAAGTTCACATAATTATTTGAAAAATCATCTTTGACATAAATAATAATTTTCGTCAAACTAGTGGCTAGTTTGTTTTTTTCTTTACAAGCCAACATAAAGATCTGACAAATTGACATATATATCTGAAAAGTCGACATAATTATCTGACAAGTAGACATAATTATCTGACAAATGGTGGCAGATCTATGCCACCATAGAAAAAAGAGAGGGATGAAAGATCATCTGCCGTGCGGCCCCTCGATAGAGTGACAAAAAATAAATATCCAAATTTTGAACTTGTGTTTGCGTATACGTATTCCTTGACATATGTACCTTTATGAAATCCCACTTTTACCGAAAATAAAAAGACCAGATTTAAGATACATTACTAAATCTTAGGTAGGGGTACACTGTTTACTTCCAATTCCATTCATTTTTAGCCCCGCCCACCTGTATTAATCTTTTAAAATATATGAGCGCAAGGGGGTTCATTTTTATCGTTTGATTAGTTGCTGTATTTTATTAAAATCTACCTTTATGTGAAAGGAGAAAAATGTACGTCAATGCTCTCGAATTCTGTAAGTAAAAACATTCAAAAACCTAAATTGCCTTTCCTATTATAAACGATTTTTTTTTATTTGGCGTGAACTCGCGTGACTTTTCATAACTTACTCACCTGTTCCGATAAATACACTTACTTTTTTTCGTACGCATGTCACGTGGTCTACATTTTTCTCACTTGCTCGGGTAGATGTGGTCCATGCTACTTCGTTAGCTCATGTCATAGCAATTTTGGCTTCGTTTACATAAGCATATAATATATTTATCACTTTTTTTAATTGGTGTAATTTAGTATAAACTTATTCCGTTCGGTGATTTTCTTTAAGTAAGTATACTATCGATCTATATACCGGTACTTATAGGGACACTGTATTAGCTTGCACGAGGTTTATCTTGAGTCGAGACTGTTTACCATGCCAAAATCGTTTAGTTGCGTTGTATGCAGTATGCATACCAGTTGACATTAAAAGGCAAAAGAAATGATACATGTAGAGAGACATTTGGCTCTATCATTGGGAAAACGGTATCAGAAAATGGCATTGTTTGTGCAAATGCGTTTTACATTTCCACAAGGGAATACTACATAATAAGTTATATGCAAGTTTCACACCTGCACCAGACGTAGGCACCCGTTATTTGGGCACAAAATCACACAGATACTGCACTGCATATGAAAAAAAAGAAAAACGAATGCAAGTTATTCTCGGCAAGGTCCGTACAAAAGTTTTTTAAAAAACAAAATATAATTCTTTATGAGATAGCACGAGCTTGTTCTTGTCATTTTGTGGGCAAAGAATTAAAAGATTCATATCTGCAAAAATATTCTCATAGAGCAATAGTCGGTACAAAAGCAATGTCATCCGCAGAGCTGATAGAACAACCTACAAACTTTCGAAAGCTTTCACTGAGATCTGAAAACAATACAATAAATTTCGAAAACGATTCTCTTAGTGATAAGGATTGTTACAATTTGACAGGAATTTCTAAATCACAGTTTAAAAAATTATGTTCAATTCTCACTGTGTGCAATAAACGCGTGTAGGAATTTTATTACCAAAACTACGTACATGTACTGGTCTCTCAGATAACATACTAAAATTTTTATTTGGAATCGATAAATCATCCTGTATTTCTAAAATTAGCAAGAATGTCAGAGAAGCTATGATGACTCAGTTCGTTTCACAATATATGGGCTTCGACCATATCACACGAGGTGAAGTGATTCGCAATCACACAACGATATTTGCGCGGGAACTTCTAGCATCCGCAGATTCAAACACCGCAATCCTTCTCCTCATTGGTACATATATTTACATAAAAAAAGGTTCAAAATATGCCTTTCAAAGAAAGTCTTACAATGTTTACAAAGGCCGACCTCTTTTCAAACCTATAATGGTTGTCGCATCCGACGGATATGTCACTGGCATCCTTGGCCCGTACCTTGCAATTGGGAAAATAATGATGCTGCTATTTTAAACAAGCATTTACGCAAAAAGGAAAATGGTATTTCAAAATGGTCTGACAAAAATGACATTCTAGTGTTAGATAAGGATTTCAAGGATTCTCTTGATTTAATTAATTCGGTGAGTTTACAATCAGTGTCGCCTTATTTTTTGGGAAAGGGAAAAAAACAACACTCTGTATCTGAAGATAATGCATCTAGGTTAATGACCAAAATTAGATGGATAGTTCAATCTACAAATGGTAAACTAAAACGATGGAACTTCCTAGCCATTAAAGTTGCAAACGCGCAAATTATGTTTATTGGAGACTGTGTACGTATTGTGGGATCATTGATTGATGCATATAGACCACTTCTTTTGTCTGATTCTGCAAGCGATTTAGAATTGTCAAAGAAAATGCTTCAAAAATAAAAAATAAAAAATAACCCTTTAAGAGACATAATTGTTAATGACTCTGGTAAACGAATTTTATCAAAGAAATTAACAAAGATAGACGCGTCGGACGCAGTACCAGATTTCCCTGTTCTATCGGAAGATTACCTTCGATCTCTTACATTTGGGGTGTATCAAATGAAACAGGCATTTTCATATACACTTGAACATTTAGATGAAGACGGGGGTATGATATTTTTGTAGGGAAAACCACGCCAAATATAATACAGGGGAAAATACAATCTAGACACGTATCCTGAAAGTCATATTATCTGTGGGTACAATTTGATTCCGAGGACGAATTAGATCCAATAAAATTCTGGTATTGTCAATGTAAGTCGGGGGCTCGTCTCGTGGGAAGTCGTGCCAATGTCGCTTACCTTCTTTGGTGTATAGGCATCCAGAGGCACAAGGACATGTCATAAAACACTTAGATAATGCCGGAGAATGTGTTGGATTGTAATAAATCTAGTAGTGAATCTTCATCAAGTGATGTAACAGACTCTTCATCTGAATCATCATTATTAAAAAAAAACATGCTTCGCGTCTCGTTTGATCTGATGATCTGCGCCTGGCAACTCGACGTGATATGACCCTTTTGATCAAGTTACTGTTATAATAATAATTATGTATACCAACTTTACCTTTCAATGACCCATATTTCAAATTGTTTAGCGAATTCAAAAGTGAATTAGGATTTGTTCAATTAAATGCCAAATAGAAAAGAAAGTAGAAGGCCGTTTTTATTTTTTGTTTTATTCTATTTATAAAATATGTATTCTTCAGAGATTATTGTAATATTTCAAGCTAAGATAACAACCGAATGTCTCTAAATTCTGATTTATTGTAATAAAGGGGAAAAACGTACATCAACGATAATCAGGACAACAACTGTTCACCTATCCTACAAGAATTCATTTTTGAGGGCTAAACACCCGTTTATTCTAAAAGCCAGACCAATATATTCTGACTGGGTAGCAAATAAATACACTCATCTGGAACCTGACTACACAAATATTCAAGGTATACACATTTTAATATAATCGGTCATTGTAAAATTAATTTTATTTTTACACATACAGGTGACTGTAGAGAGTTGGAAAACTCCTTACCTGTTAACCGTAATAAATTCTGAAGTCTGCAAAATAGACACTTGTCTATAAGTCTACGAGTTTATTTTCTTAGTTTTCAATATCTGTACTACCTTTCTAAAATGAGGTAGGAATGGATGAAAAAATGACAATAACAAACAGTAAACCATCTAAAAAAATCCATAAAACGAAATACAAATTCAATGCAGAGCAACACAGACCTCCAAAAAGATAGTTAGGATAGGTAGGATCAGGTGCCTAGGAGGAATGATCATCCTCTGCTGACCGGTCACACCCGCCGTGTGCTCTTTGTTGCAATCGGGAAAAAAGGGAAAAGTCTGTAGACAATTAGGTGATTAATTATGGTCTAACAATTAGTATGAAAAACGTCAGTCAGTTTGCGACCCAGTGGAAGATTGTATTTGCTGACAAGGTCGTTGTATAGATTATAGAACTTTCAAACGAGACTGTTGATAGTCCTGTTTTATCAACTTGTTTGTCAGTAGCTTGCCTCGCCTTAGAAACTGTTCATACGAAGAGCATGCCCTTGCCTATCGAATTAACTGAAAGACAAAAACACCATATGCAGGTGATGAAGGTATACTGCTACATAAGTAAGGAAAGTTGACTATAGAAAAAGTGAAGTCATCGCGTTTATCATAAAGTTTTGTTGTTAGGTTACCATCAATGTCAATTTCCAATAAAATATCCAAATATGAAACAGATGACGCAGAATCTGTGGTATTTTTTATTTCAAGTTCACTGGGATATATCGAGTCGACGTAAGTATGGAAATAACAATTGTTAATTGATAATACGTCGTTGATATACCTGAATGTTGAGTTGAAGGCCACAGCGAATGATCTATTTTTTTCACGTACAAGTTTTTGAATAAATTGAATAAGTTGCTTCATAGGTCTGCTACAATGGGACACAATTGGTACCCATGGGAATTCCAACAGATTTTTGGAAGACTTGATTTCCAAAAACTACATAGATGTTGTCTATCAGAAACTCAAGCATCTTTTTAATGTCAACTTCAGAATACTTGTGTGTGCAATCAGAATGGTTTTTAACAAAATATTTTTTTTAGATTTCCAATGACATGGTAAGCATGTTTACGACTTCCATTTTTATTGAAGGAACAACTGTTGATGATATCAAAAAGCCTTGATTTTAATTTGTAATGGTAATGGTTGTATAAAGCGTTGAAAAATCGTACGTTTTGATGCTATTGATTTTGGTAAGATTTTGTGACCTCAAAGTTTCTAATAATTCTTTAGAGTTTTTTAGTATCCACATCTGATTCACACCACTTCTGGAGTATATTGTTGTACAGTACTCTTGAAGTTTCTCCTTCACTACTGTAAGAATTTTAGTAAGGAATAAAGAGAGAGGTTTGGTAAAACATTTACTGGAACCTGCTATATATCTCTGTTTGTAAGGACTTTTATGAAGCTTTGGAATTCAGTACAACTAAGGTAAATCAAATTCATTTTGTTTATTAGGGATATTAACGATATCCATAACCGATTAATGATTTTGAAGTATTTCTTGCTTGGAAAGGCTGCTATGGGTGTAAGTAGGATTACCATGTGTAGAATCGAAACCTAGTTATTTGAAAATGCAATTAATATAATGTGTCTTACAAACAAAGACAATGTTGTTAATTGCCTGATCAGCAGGGACCAGTACATACTGATCGTGCAATCTATCTAGTTCTTTTCTCACTTCGGCTTTATTGAAAACAGAAGCCTTATGATAGATGGTTTTCATTTGACCTCTCAGTCGTTTAATACGAGATTTTAATATACATCTGATGCTTTTAACCACTCTGACAAGGTATCAAGGTCTTCTATTTCAGATTTTGCCCATCGCTTGGCGGAATCTTCAAATGAATTCATGATATGTATAAAATTACGATGCCATGTGAAGGATCTAGGCTCCCTAAATTTTGGTCCTTTCATAATAAGTGATCTAAGGTCTTCGTTGTTAACTAAATTAACATCACCAGTAATGGCGTGTCCGACAGGACTATACATGTAGTTGTAGGGTGAAGAAGAACATGAACACGTTGAAAGATTATCTTTCAGATGTTCAGCTTATAAAATATTGATCCACATATGTAAAACATAGTCGGAAATTAAGTTTTATATTTTTTGCATTGCGTGTATAATTTTACACAAGTTTAAACGTGACGGACATATGGCCCATAGATTTTCAGTTTTACGACACTTTTTGATTGTATTCAACATTCCATGTGTAGAAAACAGCAGATGTCTCAATTCATTAACATCGCTAGTTAGATGTATCCAGTGAAATATTTAAAAACAAAGTTTATCGGGCATGTGACCAAATTTACTACATTACTGCATGATCTCCCACATTGTTTCATCTTTAAAAACATATTCAGTTCTCAAATGCTTTACATTTTAGTTAAACAGTATATTTGATAATTCATGAATAACGTTGGCGGAGTTAATGACTATTACAAGGGCGTAAACCTTTGACTGTGAAAATTGTAGAAAGACGTTTTACGTAAGACTGATGTTAGAAATTCTATATTTAAGGATTGGAATCTTATTACGCAATCACGATTACTCGGACACCGTTTAATTATGGTGAATTATAGTTCTTTATAAACATTATAAAAACCTTGAGTAAAAAATGATTATCGAAATTCGTCATATCGCATGATATAACTGAAAGTCTTATCATAAACATTTTTAAGCATATTTTCATTGTGGTTTATTTTTTGGCCACTTATTCAATGAGTAATGCTTATTTGTACAACCTTTATTATGTGTTGTGCTGTACTGTAAAGCATTAGTTTGGACAATGTCTTTGAATTTATGAATAAATAAAATCTGCATCTGCAGGAGTGTTTTCAAAACAAAGGGAGGGGCCTTTTTTGTCGGTGGTATTTTGATGTATAGTAAAAATGTCAATGCTCTTTAATTGTTTGACCTCTGCGTTTCTTTTTTAAATATTATTTTGAATTGGAGAGTGGGGTATGCTAAGCAAGCACCACTAGCAAGTGGTGGACACATGACGTTTACGGTGCGTTCAATTTATACTTTGAATTTGAGCACAAGTGACTTGCGGTCAACGTACATGTAAGGTGATCGCAAGGATCAAGTGGAATCCCCATACGTTATTCGTGCTTGTCAAATCGTAAGGGTCTCTTGAGTGAAGCACAACTGCCACATACGTTTTCAAATATAGCAATAGATATCTAAACCGTGGTTATTGATTGTTGTGCATTTTCAACAGCCTCATGCGAGCTTACCGGAAGCGAAACCGACGTCTTTAAAGTTCTCTCGGGTATTTCGGGCGATGAGTCGGCCGGAGTACTGAAGTCGGTGCTATTTTCATCATCACCTAAAAGGCTTTTGTTCTAGCCTATATTGAAATTCTCTGCATGCATACCAAATGACGATCAATGCTCGGTTAAACAATTAGCATAGTTATCGGTCAAAAACTTTAAACATTCCTTTATGTAACATAGGTTGATTACAGGGCTCGAGCAGTGTGGGAAAACCACGTGAATATAAAGCACACGGAATATGTTGTGAAAAGTCTTTTAAAGGTATATACATCAAATAGTCAATCGATTTGGGCTCGTTTTATCTCCTCACGAACGGCAATTATTACTCTGATTTATTACTCTGGAAAAATTTGCTCATTCTATATTTTTGTATACTAGTAAAACATTTCAGTAAAATATCATTCACTGTATTGTCAATTATATTTTATTGGATGCATGCACTTAATGCGATTTCGTAGGAATGTCAACTTGTGAAACAGTCAAGATATTCTTAATTTTATCTATACCAATAGACTGTAGCTTAGTTATTGACGTTTAAGTAAATATCATATAAAGGCATATATTTAGAACCATTTTTAGAAGAGATTGGACTTTTGGTAGTTGTGTCAAACGGCAATATGACATAAGTATGTCTATTTCATTGTAGGACACTTAGCCATGTCTCTTTGAAATCAACAAGATTTGTCTGGATTATAAACTAAAATTACGCAATATATGCATATTTCATTCGAAACCAGCGTCATTTTTACATTATTTTGATACAAGAAATAGATTGTTAGGTCCTACTGAAAGTCTAAGCTCTTGTTAAAGTGGTTCCACGTGAGTTAAGTATGTATAAGTAAGGTCTGATACCAACCGACGGTGATTTTCAATTCAACATCATACAGAGGGAACGATGAAATAGTACAGTAAAAAAAATAATTACAGAGATATAAAAAAAACCTTATAGCTCCTGATTAACTCGTGGTAGCATTTATATAAAATGATTAATTAAGATGAAAAATTAAGTGTGAAAATTTATTCACAGAACTCAATCATGGTTATAATCAAATGATCGTCAATGATTAAGTTGGGTTAAGGCTGTGTTAAATATTGAAATTTTGAATCACTTGTCGAAAGATAAGAAATTGTTTTGTTACAATTAACACACTCTTCGTGTGTATCTTTTAATTTTATAGTCAATTGATACCGCCATAATTTTTATATGACTTTAATTTGCGAATATTTGTCATCTTTCATCAATAGAACTCATTATCATAGAAACACATATTATCTACCATTTTATTCTTTATTTCTTTTTTTATACTTATTGGGTACTAATCTAAATCGTGTAAGATATACAGTCGTCTGCAGTTTCATACTTATGCGAAACAGTCATCAAGATAAATGATTAAAATAAAAAAAAAATGCATGTATCAAGTGCGGAAATAAAAAAACCCCAAAACGACCAAAATTACCTTTGAAATTGAGTACTAAAAATATATCGGTTTACATTTCAACACTTTTTATGACCAAATAACGAGTCTCTAGATCTGGTTGTCTCTCTTTACATAAATCAGTGATCTCTCATATAAGGAGGGTTAAAAAATATGGTCACAATCCTGAGTTTTTATTTTTTTACTAGCGTGTTTACATGTTTTTACGGTCATTGACTCATTGTTTACAATACCTCAAATTGTAGACTCTCCTATCCATCATAGGTTATCGATCAATATGCCTGAAAATCTATATGCGTAGCCCTAAACTTTGAGTAACGAAGAAATTGTCATCGTTCAAAATAGATATTTCGTGAATTGAGACAACTGATGTCGCAATTTATGAATGTCATATTGATTAATAAGAAAAACCTTGGCGGAGCTTAAAGAACAGTACAAGGACTTAAAGATTGGTCTTTAAAAATTCTAGAAAGAAGGTTTAAGTAAAAACTTATCAATGACCGTTGTCAAAAATATATATTTAATGATCTGAATCTTTATAATTCTATAACAATTATTAAAGAACCGTTAATAATTTTTCTTAGAGTGAATAGCGGCTATTTATAAACAACATTAAAACTTGAGTCAAACACGTTATCGGAATGCGTCATATCGCATGATATAACTAAACGTTTTATTATAAACATTTGTAAGCCTACACTTTAGACTGGCTTTTCCTTTTAATTTATTCATCAAATGATGCTTATTTGCAAAGTCTCTATTTTTTGCTGCGCTGTTTATCAATCGATTGGATAAAGTCTGCAAATTTATAAATAGAAATATTGCATTGACTTATAGGAGTTTTTTTCAAAAGTGAATAAGTATTTCCTATTCTTAAAATGAACATGAAAAAATGAATGTTTTAAAAAAGTTAACAAAATGGCCTTCTGTAGCGTTTTTTTTAAAGTTGACATGAAGTCAAACTAGTCATGCTTGAACCCTGGTCGCGTTTTTTATTCTTCCAATTGACAAATAGATACTCTTCGTTAAAACGGGAATTTAATGCATTGCAGCAACACCATGGCTCTTTATGAAGTTTGAACTTAACTTTGAAATATAGCAAACTTCTTAAATGTACTATTCCATACACGATAGACTTGTTTCAATGAAATGCCATGGCGATCAGCAATCAGAGTGAAAACTAAATGTCATAGTGCAAAAAAGGCAACTTATTTTAATTATAATTCACTTTTCTTTTAAATACTAATCCTAAAATAATAAACATAAAACAAATTTATAGTGTCACAACTTATCAATTGCGATAACATGTTTAGAACAAAGCCTTTCAGTCCCCCCCCCCCCCCCTGCCTCCCCTCCCCCACGACTAAAACACCCAACATGTAAAATGTACAATTATGTATGCTAATAATAATATTCAAATGAATATTTAACATATAAAAGTTAAAGAAATATTCGTTTCTCAATTAAATTAAATTCCTTTTGACTATACAAACAATGAGTAAGGTTGTTAAAAATGTTCAGCATTTCAAATACAATCAGAAGTTTATCGCATTAATCAATGACTAAAAACCAGTTAGTTCTGATTTTATCTAAAAATGTGTGTGTGAAATCGATAGAATGTAAGAATTACAACGCCAATATATATATTAGGCTTACTGACATTGACCTAACTAAGGAGTTTTCTTGGTTTAATAAATGGTCATATTTTAATCATAGTAATACAAAACCGAAAACGCTTTTAGTTTAAACTTTGTATATAAATATAATACAATGTAGATAATGTGAAAACAGGCTACGCTTACAGTTTATGAATAGGTGTTTGCATTAATGTAACTGGTTAGGTTTCCTATACAATAGTTTATAAAGTATTGCTAAGACGACATAAAATAGCAAAAACTTCCGCGTTAAGTGTAAACAATTGTAATTGTTAATTTAAGACGGCTAAAAAAATATGGATATCGATGTATCAATGAAAAAGGAAAGAAACCTTAAACTCAATATTGTGTTTAATATTTCCTTGTTATGCATTTGTTTGTTAAAAACTCCAAAAAAAAAAAATATATATATAATCGTAACTTGAACAAAACTTTTTTGTCTAAACACACAACTGAATGAAAAAAAGCGTCCGAAAATATAACACATGTATAGCACAACAACAGGCATGCGACTTATTACGCTTCTTAAAATTTACCTACTTGTAATCTTATGATGAAATTATGTCATATGTTTTTTTTTATTCTAGTTTAAGTATGAGATAAAGGCTGCTGACTTATTTTTTGAATAGTTGCATGTATAAATAATATATTATGTAAATTCCACTCGGTCTCAAAATTCCAAGTACCGACAGTTGAGAATGCTCTTGTGGTTGACCAAACCCGTCCACTGTGTCATGAATATGTTTGTGTTTAATTTTGACCAAAAAAGGAAGGTGTATTAGTTCCAGATGATTGCATGTAGATCATTTAGAATTTTATTCTGAAAATAAAAGGTAAAACACGTATAAAGAATCCATTACTTAAAATGGTCATAGGTACAACCTGGTATTTTCCTGTAATATGAATTAACAAACCCCAAACAACTGTGCTATCTGTTCATTGGGTAATACATTTAAACCCCAATACTTCCTGCTTTTGACGAATCCTACTTAAAAGTCACTTTTGAATTTGTATTTGTAAAAAAATTAGCTAGTAAATAAGGGGCAAACGCAATGATAAATGACTTTGAAAAATATACATTTATATTTAAAGAAATATAAAAAGCCATTATAAATCATTATACACATTCAGTAAGCAGACTATGTGAAGTTTAATGAAACATCTTACTTTTGACCTTAAATGAATATTTTTATATACATGTTATTTTGAAATTAAGTCTGTGTGAATCACGGTGAATCACAAGGAATTCGTTGTATTGCTTGTTTACTGCTACCCTATATAACTATCATTGATTCTAATCTTTTACAGTTAAACAATGGATACTCGCTGTTACATGCACGTGTATTGTGCTGAGAACAAACCAAAAAGACAATATAGTTTGTTTAAGGACTAGATATTAAACAACACATATTCTATGTGTGTACTAATGTTAAGTATTAAGAAAAGTAAACTTTTAAAAATTAATATACGTCAACAAAAACAGAGCTTCAGAAGATGCTTTTATTAAAGATTTTAAGCGATTACAGTGAGAAGGAACTACCAGAAAACAATATTCGCAACGGGTGATTTTTTTATCGAGAAATTTAAGAGATACTTAAAGAATAGAGTATAAATCATTCTGGAGAACAACAAAAAATCACCGTCTTCGTCCCTTGTGTTCGAGAACAGTCATAATTTTCTGACACCAGATTAACATCTTCTTAACCCGGTATTTCCGTGTCCAAAATGACATCACCCTAACCGGTATCGATAACAAATAGAAGGAAGTAATTGCTAATCAAGATTAAAATGTGTTAAAGTACTGCGGTTTAAAAAGGTAATGGAAGACATGTGATCAAAGTCCATATACACAATATGCACATTTTCTTTAAGCCCATTTTCTTATCCGGAAACAAAATTATTGAGTATATTTGTGTTAATTCAATTCATGATGACACCAAGTTAGGCCAACCAAAGTCTAGAGTTATTTCTTTTTTAAATATAGCAAGTACTTTAAGCACAGGTTGTATGGAATTTTGACGTCCCCGCTATCGGTATTTGTTTATAATTTCTCAACGCCAACAACAAACGTAAGGGTTAACAAAGAATGTTTATAGCTAACATAACATACTAGAATATTGTATATAATAATTTTATAAAAATGGGTAGGGTGTTGAAAACAATTTTCATTTTCTATTACTGTACTAACCAGCATGGTAAACTATTTAATTACAAAAGTAAGACCAGACAAGTCACAATTGCTAATATATTGCATTGAATCAATATGATAATGATAAATGCTAAAGTTCATAATAAGTAACATTTGTACTCAAGACAAAGAACAAAACCAATCGATATTCGTTAATATTTCCTTCAAGTTGCTAAACGTGTTTTTTTTTTTGTGTACTGTGAATAGAATTGAAGCGTCTTCCGTAATCTGAACGAGATACTTTTGAGTTGATTATTGGATAATAAATTCGTATTTCGATATATTTTTCACCGACTTGAATACCATGTTTGGTTTTAAAGGGATTTTTAATGTAAAAGCTTCCTGCTTTAGTGCGATATCGAACCTAATAAACTGTTATTAAACGCGACACATGTATTTAAAAAAACTTCATCTCATTAAAAGATTTTTCTTACTATTGATTTTTAAACATGGAAATGCTTGGAATAAATACGTTAGTATTATAATTTTAAAGCCTAGACAAATTACACATAATTTGAGTGCAGACAATAAGGGCTCAAAACATTAGATAGGTTTTACCTGTGTAGTACAAAAATGCATATTTAACGTTTGTTCTTTCAAGAAAAGGGATTCTTTCCATTTCGAAGAAACAGCCACGTTCATAGGGTTTTCGGGGTTGTGTCGTTAAAAAAAAAACGGTGATGGTGTGTCGTTCATTTTATGAACGTAGTAACATGTAAAAGGCATCTCGCTTGTTAGATCAGAAATAATTCAGAAAATGTGAAACGCCTCATGTGCAATATTTAACACTAAATTTACACTGATTACCCACTGTAAAGATTAAACGTTTTGGTTGTACTGTGGCAGCTTTTGTCTGCCACTTTTTTGCACCTTGTTATCATTTTGATACTGGATTCTTATGTAATTAAAATACACTGGGGAAATCAATGTATTATGGTTTTATAATGATGTATTGTGTAAGAGTGATCTCCCCTTTACTGATTTTTTACCTTTCATAATTTCCTGTCGTCATTTTAATAAATGACAATGTCATCCTTATATTTGCGTTTGTGTGACTTTTTGGATAAAGGAAGTTATGTAGGTAAGGCAATATTACCAAGCTTGCGTGCAAAAAACTTAGCGTCAGTGAACTTAAAAATAAATTACACTGGAGAACATAAAGAATTTTAGGTAATTTTCAGCACAACAAGACTGAGTCTGAGAAAGAGTAATCAATATGAAAATGGGTTTGTGAAGCAGATCCCATTTATTCCTGACCTCGCAAAACTTAAAAAAAAGGTAATATAAAGATGCTAAATCAAAGTCATAGAAATGTACTCGTATTGGAATACCTTGATTTTTTTTTATAAAAGAAATGATTTCAAGTTATGGTTATAGTCATTTTGGCTGATCTATTATTTATAATTTATCTTGTACTTGTAATACTAGAGAACACGACTCGGTGAAATTGAGACATGGGCTTGGAATGCTAGATATTTAAAAAAATTGGAAAAGTTAAAGTAAAGTGTTAGTTGCCCAAAGGTGATATCTTAACAAAGGGACCTTTAATTTTGTTTGATAACTTATATTTTGTTGGAACAAAACAGACCTACAAGTCAACTTGAACTAATGTAAACGGAAATGAGTTATTGAATTAATTGTGATTACCAGGTACATATGCAATAATAAGAATCACCCACTCTGAATTTTATTCAAATCTGTTTGGACTTGGTATTTTTCAAACATGAGTCAGTTATATTTAGATTAACCAAGATTGAGTAAGATTGAAACCTTACTTAGTTATTTTTTCTACAATCCGTATATTTCTAAAACTAGATTTTTTTGTGCGTCAAAAATTTCACATCCGGTCATTATTTCACGGGGATCTTATTCTCCTTTATACCGGACCTTGTTGTTATATATTTTATTCATATCACAGGGTAAAACTCTACCTTTCAGTCAAATGAATGCTATTTAGGAGTTCTGAAAAATGACTAAATTTAGGTATCTTTAAATACTTTTTAAATCACCTTCAGTTATCCCATTAAAAGACACATCCAGAGCTGTAGGGCGCATGTAACATAACCTTTCTGCTGATATTTAAATGACGTTAGCGTGTATTTTTGAATGTTATCAAAAGGAAACTACATAGTATCACAACCATCGGTCGTTTCAAGGTTGAATTGATTGGGAAAAAATTATTTTCAAATTGATTATCAGTAATTGTGAGAATCATCAGTGATTATTCATTATAGTTTTATTCTTTTTGATTTTTAAGTGATTGTGGGAAATCACCTTATTGGAATGTATCATTGCAAGGGTACAAAAAAGCAAACGTTTAAACCAGGGTGAAAAGAAACACTTCCAATATGACAAAATACAGTCGGATACTTCTAAAACACATTATTGGCTTCTACATTATCTCATCAGAGCTGCTTTCGGTAAGTTGAATGTGATAGACGTATCAGAAATAGGTAACGATTTGTATATCTTTATAATTTACGATTTTTTTACGAATTGAATTTTAATGAAATCCTCGAATATTTTAATTTTGGTAGCATTTTTATAGTGAAAAGGGTGGATCGACCAATAATACCAAGATGTTTAAAATGACATTTTTTTAAAAGAAAGGAAGTGTTCGGCGTCAAAAAGAACAAAAGAAGACACTGCCCTGTATCATTTTTGAATATAATAATATAGCAAATTTTCTTGAAAAAAAAACTAGCTCTGTGATTTTAAATCAATGTTACAACAAAGTTAGTTGTGTCTTATATTTTCATATTTAATATATTTTATATTTAGTTTTACAGTAGAATGATTCATTAACTAAGACATTTATAAGAAAATATAGTTGCATAACTTTTAGTATAATATTATCCTTTTAAATTTTTGACTTTAATGATTTATAACAATAATTATCGCTCGATAAGAGAAAATTTACACTATTAATAGAGAATTAAGCATTATAATATAATGAAAAAAGTAGAGAAATATTTTAAAATTAACATGGCCATGCAGTTTATAGTCCCTCCAATAATTAAACAACAGAAAAAACTATGTAATAATACAACTTATGTACAGTTCATGCTGTTGTCGTCAAACGTGGATTTTGTAAAGTCGCAACATTGTTTTTGATATTCCCCCTCAGAGAAAATATGTGACATGTGTCAAGACTAGCTATATTTACCTTTAATGGTTTTTACTGAAATAATATTTTAAAGTGCAATGTCACCTAGTTTTCTGCCATTTAAAATATCTTTTATTTGGAAGCTTCGTCTCGTAATTTAACCCTGTGCATTAAAATGTGGAGGTTATAAAGACGTGGAGTAAAAGCAAGGTAGGGGTGATTTCAAGTACGTTGAACTAGACAATTAAACATTTCAACAGTATATTGATTATGAATTATACTCAAATGCTCATTTCTTCTTACAAATTATGACCTGGCATAGAAAATCTAAACAAACATAAAATTTTGCAAGGGCATTGTTCAGGAAAGCGAAACTATTCGTTTGTGTTATTATAAAACAATAAAACATTAAAACAAAGAGACGATATCAGTAGTAAATTGCATGAAGAATTCGTTGGTACTAATTGTTTTCACAGAATTTGCATATAAATAAGGTTAATCAGTCCAAAACTAGCGCACGTTTTTCTGCGCAATAAATACACAATTTTTCAACGGGTGGTACTTTAGCTCCCAGGTCGTCCATCCGAATTTTTCCAGACCAGGAGCTACAGACCTGCAGCTACCCCTGGTATTGCCTAATTAAAAATCTAGCTGATGGTCATCCATAGCAGAATGTTCAAAAATGAGAATTTTTCTTACAAATAATGAATGATTACACTACTAGAACCGCAATGATTTCAGCGTTAAATCCAAAGCCGTACATTTTAATTTTTTTCGGAGGCTTTACTGATTATCATAACCACGTGCTTAATTTGTCTGTTTAATTTTCAGTTTTAAAGATGAATTTAAAAAAATAACCATATTTTGCAGTTTGTTTCTAAAGTTATCTAATGGCACTTGGGGGTAGGGTCATGGATTTCACAATTGATGTTCCCCTCCTCCTACATATGTTTTACACTGAATTTGGGCAATATAAACTTGGTAGTTTCAGAGTAAAAGCTAAGAATGTTTAAACGTAAACAAACGTCGCACGACGACGGACGAAATATGTCACCTAATATTCCTCTGAAGTCCTCTTAACATTTACACTTCCACGTAGTCTTAAGGTTGCATTATATATAAAATTGCATACCAGATTCAAAGATTGCAAATATCCTTACTAACGTTGGTTGAATGTTACTTTTAGAAGCAGGCAATGGAATCATCGAGTTGAACTAAACATTGCAAGCTAGCAACGAACTTATAAATAAAATATATAAACTAGGTTTTTAAGTTATTTTTCTAACTCGAGCGGGTTGTAAAGACAGAAACTGTAGAATGAGGTTCGAATTGAAATAATTAATCAATATTTTTGCATTTAAAATTTCTTTTTATCTTCAAAATGTATTTTGTCAGCTATCTTACACATTGGAAGCTAGTGTCAATTCTTGTCCGATATCGACGTCCACAGTGCAGGTAGTCGAAAGCTGTCCAGACAGTAAAGAGGAATGGAGGGAGGCGGCAACAAGAAAGAACTGCTCAGCGTATGCCAATCAGTGTGATGAACCTGGGAGACTTGAGTACCATTGTGTCATCAATTCATTTATCAATGAGACACTAGAAGTGTGCGCCTATAAACAGAATATAGTGTTTGGTATGAATTGCTTTTCATTAAGAAAAATGAAATGGACTTAGAACGGCAGTTTGATACATTTCATTTGAATAGACGTTTTTATGAGAAAATTCATTTGTGACACATCTGTTAAATTTCGACTGTAAAAGGAAAAACACTTTTTAATTCAACGCATAAAGCTTTAAAAATCTCCGATTATCAGCTATGCCCAATAACTCTAAATTATCCGGATTTTATTAATTCGTATCATAAATCAACCTTTTACATCGACAAATTTAGTTAGATTTCTAGTATTAATATTACAATCAGTAAATTAGTTAAATGCTTGGCTTAGTAGGTCCACTGAGATCTACAAATAACTACATATAATCAAAGGGTTCAAGCTTTAAACTTTTGATTATTGGATCTCAGCTTGTTTATTTATTTTATTATATCCCTCGAGGGCAAATTTTCAACAACTTTGTAAAATGCATGGATATCATCAATAGATTTATTTTTATTTTTATGTCATTTCACTTATAAACTTTGAAGGACGATAACATTTTTATGTTAATAAGTTTTGAGGCTGAGTATCGGAGAACCTTAAAAAAACTTGGCGTCTAAGCAGTAAAGTTATATTTTCACTCATATCCTATATATTTGCATTATTTAATACAACAATGCCCAAGACAGAGGTCTCCTAAGAAGCCTTCATTTGACATTTAAGGTACCCGATCCATAATAGCCCCACATTCAATGGATCAAGATGAATAACAGATATGTATAGGCTTAATACTCTGTATACTTGGACATTATTTTTATGTTTAAGTATCAGTATGTAAGAGTGGAATGTGTCCTTATAAATGACCTTTTCCTTTTCTTGAAGAGTTTCCCTCCTTTGCTTTCATTCTATAAAAATTAATGTTAAAAAAGTCTATAAGGTATACATTTTTAGCTCACCTGAGCTGAAAGCTCAAGAGAGCTATTCTGATCACATTTTGTCTGTCGTCTGTCTGTTCGTCTGTCCGTCTGTCTGTCTGTCCGTCTGTAAACTTTTCACATTTTCAACATCTTCTCAAGAACCACTGGGCCAATTTCAACCAAACTTGGCACATAGCATCCTTAGCCTAAGGGGATTCAAAGTTGTGAAAATTAAGGACCAAGCCCTCTTACAAGGGGAGATAATTAGGAATTAATGAAAATTTTCGAGAATTTTTCAAAAATCTTCTTCTCAAGAACCATTTGGCCAGGAAAGCTGAAACTTGTATGGAAGCATCCTCAGGTAGTGTAGATTCAAAGTTGTGAAAATCATGACCCCCGGGGGTAGGGTGGGGCCACAATGGGGGGTTGACTTTTTACATAGGAATATATAGAGTAAATCTTTAAAAATCTTCTTCTCAAGAACCATTTGGCCAGGAAAACTGAAACTTGTGTGGAAGCATCCTCAGGTAGTGTAGATTCAAAGTTGTGAAAATCATAACCCCTGGGGGTAGGGTGGGGCCACAATGGGGGGTCGACTTTTTACATAGGAATATATTGAGTAAATCTTTAAAAATCTTCTTCTCAAGAACCGTTAGGCCAGGAAAGCTGAAACTTATGTGGAAGCATCCTCAGGTAGTGTAGATTCAAAGTTGTGAAAATCATGACCCCCGGGGGTAGGGTGGGGCCACAATGGGGGGTTGACTTTTTACATAGAAATATATAGAGTAAATCTTTAAAAATCTTCTTCTCAAGAACCGTTAGGCCAGGAAAGCTGAAACTTATGTGGAAGCATCCTCAGGTAGTTTAGATTCAAAGTTGTGAAAATCATGACCCCCTGGGGTAGGGTGGGGCCACAATGGGGGGTTGACTTTTTACATAGGAATATATAGAGTAAATCTTTAAAAATCTTCTTCTCAAGAACCATTTGGCCAGGAAAACTGAAACTTGTGTGAAAGCATCCTCAGGTAGTGTAGATTCAAAGTTGTGAAAATCATGACCCCCGGGGGTAGGGTGGGGCCACAATGGGGGGGGGTCGACTTTTTACATAGGAATATATAGAGTAAATCTTTAAAAATATTCTTCTCAAGAACCGTTAGGCCAGGAAAGCTGAAACTTATGTGGAAGCATCCTCAGGTAGTTTAGATTCAGAGTTGTGAAAATCATGACCCCTGGGTGTAGGGTGGGGCCAAAATGGGGGTCGACTTTTTACATAGGAATATATAGAGTAAATCTTTTAAAATCTTCTTCTCAAGAACCATTTGGCCAGGAAAGCTGAAACTTGTGTTGAAGCATCCTAGTGTTTATTTAAAGTTGTGAAAATCATTTCCCCCAGGGGTAGAGTGGGGCCACAATTGGGGATCGAATTTCTATATAGAAATATATAGAGTAAATCTTTTAAAAATCGTCTTCTCAGAAACTAATAAGTTAGGAAAGCTGAAACTTGTTTGGAGGCATCCTCAGGTAGAGTAGATTCAAAGTTGTAAAAATCATGATTCCTGGGGGTAGAGTAGGGCCACAATGGGGGTGGAATTTTTACATAGAAGTATTAAGAGTAAATCTTTACAAATCTTCTTCTCAGAAACTAATCAGCCAGGTGATTATTTAATATTGTTTAGATTTTGGCTTCTGGATGATTCCTGGACGATTGGGTCTCACAAGGGGTTCAGGGTTTGATGTAGGTTTATATCCCATTTATAAACAATTGTTTACTAATAGGATCTTTCCGAGAGCTGCAATGCTCAACATGTGATATTACTATAAAATCATCCTGTTAGAATAGGGACTAATGATAATAAACATAAGGATATCCAGTGGAAAAAATTGATTTTTATTTAAACAGGATCTACCGGTACATGTATTATACTACATTGTCCAGATAGTTTTTATTATGACTCCGTTAAGCTGATTTTATCATACCTATTGTTCCTCAGGTGAGCGATGTGTTTTCAATTGTTTTTGTATTCCAAATGATAAAATACATCTTTCCACCAAAGCATTTATTGATATTCCTAGTATTTACTTTTTTATTTAAAAAAATTGGCTTCTCCCCATAGATCATAATGCAATCTTCATTAATAAATTACTGCTAAGTTAATAATACATTTTTAAAAATATCTCTCGGTAAATCTTTTTCTACTCTAAAATGCTTTAAATTAATATCAAAGTATTAAATACATGACGGATATTCAAGGTTAGAAAAATTAGTTACTAATATGGATCGAATACGTAACCTTAAATGAGTAATTGATACATCATAAATTAAAGGGGTTTTCCTCATAATTTTTTTGAAAATTGAACGATATTAAAAGACAGTAGTTTAAAAAAAAGGAAAAAAGGGAAAAAAACCCGCAATGAAATATACAATTTCAAACTTCAGTATGTGACATTACGTAAACTACAATATTTTTCAATATACAATTATTATGTAAATGTGCAATAATATATGACATATAATAAAAGTCATTAATACCTTTGGAAAACATTAAAAAGTGCATAACTTTTTATTTGTTACACTTATTTGTCCCAGATGCAGTATGTGTATTTTGTGACTTTTTGCTTGAAAAGTTTTAAACAGCTTTACATGTAAAACCATAGGGCACATATTCAGAGAAATTTTTTCGCCTTCCAAACTCAGTGATTGTGATAGAAAAAAATAGATTTAAATGATGTTGTTGACTCTCCTGTGTCGTACTTTGACAAAAAAGGAAAATTCATACTACACTGTATATTAAGTTCATCCAATTAGTGAGAGGTGTGTCACGAGAAACTTTCGTGCGTATGGGAGTGGTTGTTGTTTGGTTGGTGTTCTGTAATGGACAATCAAGTCGATGTAAAGATACAAAGTTTATTCATCAAGGATCCAGCATAAAGTCAGTTATAAACAGATGATAACAATGATGACAAATAAAACAGAGTACTAAACAATGAGTCTTTACAAAATATGTATAGAGTTGCAACATAAAAAGACCACGATAAAAATAAGCCTTTGCATACTCTAACACAATTGTAACTTATACACATGCTAAGTGAATATTGAGCACATTAAATCTGTGTTTTATAAGTACATATCTATATCATATGATTACCAAAAAAAAAAAACCCTAAAAAAATGGGGGGGGGGGATTAACTAAAATGGAGAGATCGCTTGGCTATGATGAGGACCACAATTATTGAAAAGCCAACTATATTTAGTAGCAAGCTATAAACCTATTCTTAGCGCGAGTACACATGTCCTCGGCTATGTTGATGAGTCGAATAAAAATGTAAAGTGAATTAAAGTCAAATATAGATCTTAAATTCAAATAAAAGAAACCGTATGTAAAACTAAACATGTTAAACACTTACATTATAATTTAAGAACGATCGATTGGAATTATTTAGTGAAACACGCATACTCTTAGCGAAATAGATGTGTAAACCCGCATTTCCTCTTGGGCGGAATTGTAAACAATGATTAAATTTAGAACCAATCACGTGATAATTCTGGAAGACGCATTAACAATGATCAAAGTGAAAAACGGGGAATAGTGATAATTGACTAATAAGAAAATCAAGAATAAATAAAATAGCAAAATATTAAGAACAGATGAAAAATGATTATGAACATTAAATCATTAAGAAAATAAAGGTACAAGTTAATATTTCTGACTAACAATAATTTCATATCATAGCCGGTAATATACATGTACATAAATGTAATTTCAAGACATTGTAAAATTCAATGATAGGGAAAATTGAATGTTTTACTCTTTAAAGAGATAAATAGCTGTAATAAAAATGCATATAAAAATGTGTATAAAATAATGTCCTACCTGTAATGGACAATCAAGTCGATGTAGAGATACAAAGTTTATTCATCAAGGATCAAGCATAAAGTGACGCGCTTGGATCTTTGGACAAAACTCGACTTGGTCCAGGTGAGATACATTGCAGGTTAATTACTTATGATATCAATTAGAATAAGAAAGGATTCCCTTGCGAGGCCCTCTTGACAAAAAGATAGGTATAGCGTGGGTACAGACAAAGGGGCTTAATCCGATGACCTGACACTAATTGAGTAGATCAAACATCAAAAGAAATTTCTAATTGAAAAGTGACTTGTTACGTAAAATTTGTTTGACCTTAATAAGATAGATATTTCGCTCATCGCCATGATAAGTTTGAATATTTACGAAACAGATTATCAAGTGTTAGAAAATATTTCCTTGCCGCGGAATATGTTTTATAGTGACAAAAAGATCTAAGTTAGTTTTTGAGCATTTTGTTCCAGAAACAGTTTGAAACACAATTACAATATAAAGATACAATATGTAGAAAATTGGAAAAAATTATGTATTAAAATATTTCTGAATAGGGGACAAATGTACCTTATGATAGGTGTAAAAAATCAAATGTGTTCCTCCTTCAATTCGATATACAGCGCTGATAAATATAAATGAATAATTTACACAAAAAGACACACTCTGTATTGGGTATCTTATTTTTCTTAAGTTTAAAGAAAAACCCAACCAAAACAAATACTTATTATTTACAAAACATAAAGAAATATCATCATCTAGAACTATTCTACTGCAATAGCTATTCTTGGTGTTCTATTATTAAAATCTCAATATCTGTTTATTATGCAAAGTTAACAAAATCATGAACAGAACACATGAACGTTTATTATGTGATTTGGTTCTTACAGGTCATTGTACAGATTACAGCATTAGTGGAAATCTTATAAAGCAGAACTCTAAGACAAACTGCAAAGTGTTTGAGACGAAACCGTGTCCATTGTTTTACCTATCGTCGGAAGCGTATAAATGTAGGTTATAGTTTTAGTGCAATTAGATTAAAAAGTTTGGATTTTTGACAAATGTTGCCTTACAAAGTACAACGAAAATGCAGTTATTTAAGTCATTGATTAAAGAAATCACTATATTTGATGAATTTTTTAAGGATACATACACATAAAACCTTTATTTTCGAACGTGATATAATTGATATTATGTTACCAATTAAGTCTTCAGGACACAAACAGAGCGTTTTAATATTTTAAGATGTACATACATGTATTAACAGATATTTACAGAAATGATTTAAAATACTCAGTATTAGGACAATCTTCTATTCAATCATAGCTTTGACGAAATATTTTGATAATTATATCCTGAACAAGTTTGTACCAGTTCCATTAGGCACGTTTTAGTGTAACTCGTTTTGCGGGAAAAAAAGAATACTCGTGCATTTAGCCAGTGGAAAATTAATTCTTCTACATACGTGTATGTAGCTTGTAGGATTTAATTATTGAGAAGTCTATAATCATATCAAAATATTTCAATTCACTTAGTAGCTACACCGACTTTCTCAATTACACTTTGACATGAAGAAACTAATTAAAGTTACTAATTTAATTAATTTGTCTTCGAATTAATAAACACACGTACATGCATTCTTTCAACGCTGTAATGCACAATTATTAATATATTTAAAATCTTTTTGTATATTCGTTGTTTATCAATACTTTAGCTACATTGAGAAAAGGAACTTTGAAATTTGGTGCAAGCCGACCTCAGACTCCGAAGTTATTGTTTTTTTTGTGTCCTTTTTTAGTTATTTTCATGGACTCAAAACCTAATTCAATTAAATATTCTTTATCTATTAAGAATCCCAAAAACGATTAGATGAAAAAAAGAATGTTGAGTGATATTTTTTGAATATTGTAACCTCATAACTAAGCAGACCACGAACTTATATTTATGTAAGATAAGAAACAAAAAAAAAATAATTCTACCGGGACGGGGTGGGGCTCACACACTTGTCAATTAAAACAAAAACGATAAGCTAAAAGCATTGGTCTGATCATGAGTGCATGTATGTTTGGTAAACTATTTATCAGAGATGAACGTGAACGTGCTGATAGCAGTTTACAACAACTGAACCTTCTTTAAAGATTTTTCCTGCTGTGTTAATGTTAATTATATTTAAAAAAGAAGATATAATTATATGTCTATTGATAAAAAAAAATGCTTAAAAAATATACCAAAGAGTTATGTCATTGTTATTTGTTAACTTATTTTGCGAGTTTTAATTTGCCTTCTAATAACTACGATCCATCTCATATCTTTATTTGGTTGTGAAAGAAACAGCATAGTTGAGTTCCGTGGTACATTTCAATCCTATGATACCGGTATGTTTTATACCCCCGCTCTGAAGAGAAGGAGTATACTGTTATTCCCTTGTGTGTCTGTCTCTTTGTCCGTCCGTCTGTCTGTCCGTAACAAACATTTCTGTCGCATTTTTCTCAGTAACTATTCATTGCTGATGCTTAAAATTTTAACACACTATTTGTTAAGGCATGCCCTATGATGAGATTCATTTTTGTGCCAATCAGATATCAACTTCCTGTAACCTGTAAATGACTATTTTGTTTATTTTTAGCTTTTTTCAAACAAGTTTCGTCAAAATATCATAGCAACCATTCATCGCAAATGTTTGTTTTTTAATACACATTTTGTTTAGGCATGCCATATCGTGGGATCTATTCGGATACATGCCATACTAATCGGACGTCAACTTCCTGTTAAATGACGACATTTGTTTCTTTTTAGCCTAAATTTTCAAACAAATTTTCGTCAAAGATTTTTCAGCAACTATTATTCACAGATGCTTAACATCTTAACACATTTTTTTAGGCCTGCCAATCGGATGTTAACTTCCTGTTAAACGTCGACTTTGCTTATTTTGTATATTTACATCTGAGCAGGGGTATCACTAGTAAGCATTGGCTCACAAATATCTTATTATTCTTTTATATACCCTACTGAATTTTTTTTACCTTAATCCTTTCTACTTTAATTTATATACTTAAACTACTGCTCTAATTTTATTGACATTTTTAACGAATCGAAGTCACGATGATAAAAATCAATTCTGGATATCTATATCAATAAATTAAAGTCAAACTATTTTTGTAAAATTTAAAACTGTGGATTTACACTACTTTAGATTGCTTCTACAGAAATTTGAGCATTTCTTGTCTAATAGTTTTTGAAAAGAAGATTTTTAAAGATTTTCTTAATTTATTCCTTTGTAAAAAGTGATCCCCTCAGTGTGGTCCTACTCTACCATAATTTGAACAAATTTGAATCTACATTAATTGAGAATGCTTGCACCTAAATATGAGCATTTCTTGCCAAATTATATTTGAGAAAAGAATTTTTAAAGATTTTCTTTATATATTCCTTTGTAAAACTTGATTCTATTATGGCTCCTCCCTACCCCGAAGACCATGATTTGAACATACATGAATCTACACTATCTGAAAATGCTTCTACATCCATTTGAGCATTTCTTGCGTATATATTTTTGAGGAGAAGATTTTCAAAGATTCTCTCTATAAATTTCGGTGTAAAACCTGACCCCCCCCCCCCCAATATTGGCCCCACCCGTCTCCCGAGAACCATGATTTGAACAAAATTGAATTTACATTACCTATTGATGTTTCAACACAAATTGTAAGTAGGGTTATATTTGATTGTACCACGAAGCCTTATAAAAGCGTTTCATAGATTGTATAATTATTAGAACAGAACGTATATTTCTAAGATTTTTAAATTCAAATTTTGAAATACAAGGTACATTCAACTTTTTCAGACCCGGGCTGCTATGAACTGACAAAAAGGCTTACACAGATATCAAAAATACATATTGTGGGTACTATACGGGTCACCAGAGATATTCAAGAAAACTCATCACAGCATAGTCCGACCGAAAAACAGTAAGTTGACTGAATTTACAACGTAAATTGCTTTGTTGGGTTAGCGCAGCTGAATGAAAATAAGCTGAGTTATTTACTGATGAATAGGGTCTGTAAGTCTCGTTTGCTTTCACTTTCGTTTTCCAACTTCCGGGTACATCAGCGTTCGTAGCACCATTCTTGTGTAATGGTGTATTGTTTTGCAATCGGTTGTACGCATCGCACTGGCGGAAAACAGACATGCAGTTTGTTTAGATTCCCAACTGATGTTAGGGAAAGGAAGAAATGGATAGATAGATGCAGGTAAGTCGTAAAAAATACAAATAAAACGCATCATTGTCGTTATATTCAGTGCTATTTAGAGGTCAAGAAAAAAAGATGCATTAAAACACAAACTTCGTCAAATCGTGAGTGTATTTAAAGAAATATAAGACGAAGATGTTCAAGCCAAACGTTTCTATAGACTTAGCATTTGATTTGCATACTTTTATCTGGAAATGTTGAGATTAAACCTTCCCACAATTTCCCACCAATGCAGTTATGCCATGTTATTCTGGACCTGTTTTACTTTCCCCTCAAAATAAAACCAGTTCTAATTTTCAATATCACATGCCTTCAGTGTTGTATTGAATTCAAAATAAAGTTTTATTGATATTTAAAACAAACAAATAATACCGAGCTTGTTTTTCAGACGAGCAGACAGAGAGTACAACAATAATGACAGGTTGTGCAGCTGTCATTTCAAAGATGGGAAGAGAGAATTCGGACCTACCATTTTTGCATATAGCAAAAATGTGGGATATTTTCCAGAGGTGTACACACCTAAAAGGTAATAAAAGTGAAGTAGAAGGACTGCATGATAAACATTGATTTATTATTGCATTCAAGATAATTAGAGTTTACACCAGTTTTTAAGAATAAAATGTACTATATGATTCCAACAAAGTCATATAAATTATATGAAAGTAAAATGTTAATTCTTTCTCTGATTTAATAATTTTTTCTAGAAAGAAAGTGGACAGTGAATCCTCCATTTCCCACCAGATGCCAAGTGATTCAGCTTCAGGGTCAGGTGTTGAACATAATCCCGCTCTGGATCACAATTACTGTGACCATCATGATGACACACAAGATCATTCACATGAGGGTAATTAAAAATAGTTATAAACATAATTATGATCTTATATTTAAAAATGTCATTAAAAAAATATATTGGTTTAATTCACAAACACCTGAATTGTTATTGACAACACTCTGTAACAGAAAATATACTGATCAGAAAAACTTCACTTTTTAAAATTAAACCAATGAATACTGAAATGTTTCTAATTACAATCAATTATAAATGAAAAATTAAATTGTATGCGAGGATCAACTAAAAATATTTTTGTATCAAAATGACTGAATCTTATGAATTGCACATTACAGTGTCCGTCTTATAGAATCAGATAGCGAGTCTCCAAGAAGAAATTGAAAATATGAAAATACAAACAACCAAAATGTCAATCAAAGATATAATAAATGACACTGAGAAGGTAAGTTACATAAATGGAGTCATGAACATTTACCGGTAAATGCTTCATTTTGTAGAATTTTAATTGTTAAACCTAAACGCATGTGCAAAATAAAAAATACTTGTTACACTAGAAAAAAATAAAAAATAAAAAATGACAGTGCATACTAAATTGTGTTTGTTGTATATGTAAGTACATTCTAATGTGGCTTTGACACTGACAAGAAAAATGTAACAATTATTAACTCTATTGTCAAATAAACTAATGAAATGTATAAGCTTTAACATTTAAAGAAGTGGCCTTTAACAAATAATATGAAATGTACACAGCATAATAAATTGGAAACAGGGGGTCAGGACATAAAGTCAGTTCCTCTTATCAACACTGACAATGACCCATAAAATAAAAGACTTAATTCGTTTGTAGATGTTGCTCTACACCTCATTCCCAGCTGATGTATTTCAAGTTGTTGTCAGTATGCTCTACAGAATGGGACCATTTCACTATTACTCTGGTTGGGCTGTGACCTGTTTTTCCATTGAGGACCAATTGTTGATAACGTTAATGAAGCTGCGGCTTAATTATCGTGACTTGGACTTGTCGGTACGATTTGCAACAAGCAGGGCCACTGTTTCAAATATCATTAACACTTATGTTTCAGTCTTGCATGAAATCTTCTTTGACGGCATTCTTAAGGAAAAAGGTATTCCAAGTCAGATTAAGTGCAAAGGATCGATGCCCAAGTCCTTTGAAGAGTTTGCGTCTGCTCGAATAGCTATGGATGCTACCGAGATTATTCAAGATGTGCCATCTGACATGAACTCGCAGTCCCTGTCTTACAGTAGTTATAAGAGCAGACATACTGTCAAGGCAGTCACTTGTGTATCTCCCAATGGTGCACTTGTGTTCTCATCTGACTTGTACCCCGGTTCAACTTCAGATGCAGCCATCGTTGATCACTGTGGAGTGTTGAAACAGCTAAAAGCAGGCGATCTCATATTAGCCGATAAGGGTTTTAACATCTACGACAAACTTCCTTCTGGTGTCTCTTTGAATATTCCACCATTTCTGTCACACAAAGCACACTTCACCAAGGAGGAGGCAGCATTATGCTACAAGATAGGAAAAGCCAGGATTCATGTTGAGAGAGCAAATGAGCGCATCAAAAACTATGAAATTCTTAATCACATTCCTGCTCAGTATCGACACATGTCTACTAAAATATTTCAGTTATGCTGTTGTCTTGTAAACCTTCAGGCACCACTTCTTAAGGAAATTGCAGATAAATACGAAATTTAAAGAATTGTGCTATTAAAGATATTAGAAATGTTTCAACTTGACAAGTATTAATGTTCTTTTATTTACAGATGTAAAGGAAAACCAATTTCAATTTATTAATAACTAAGAGAAAATGTTCATCATATGATCTTATCGCATCCGTAATATAACTAACCTGATTTACTTCAGTGATTCCAAAAACACCATGAAATAAAAGTCTATCATGGCAGAAATGTTTGGGGCCCACATCTTGTCTTTTACAATTCTTATAATCTGCATGTCTTTGGTTGTCCATATCACTAAATCGCAAACACTGCGTACCAGTCAGGTAAAGCTGGCCATGGATTTGATGCCAGTAATCATGTGTTGTCTTTAACGATAAACGTCCATTGTTATCAACTGAAAATACACACATATAGATATATATAAGTAAATGTAATTTTGGTTAAAGATAAAGAAGTTTATCAAATTAAGAATTTTAATATTTGTCTTACATGTATTACTTTTCATACTGATTTTGGTGTAGTTGATGTAATTCATTATATCTGAATTCAATAAGCAACATATGCCATTACATAAACATTTCCATGCATTCTCTCGTTACTTTATTATGTGATGCAAAAAAGAAACCAATGTGTGCATGCGATAAGATTTGTATATATTATCTAACTACCCAAAAACAAAAATCTTTGACGAAAGAGCACGCCTCCATTATGGTCTTGTCCTTAGCTGTAAATGGGCACTTGACCTCTATGATTGCCGGTAGAGTTGCTGGTTGGTCGTTCTGCTGAAGGTGGACAATGTCAGTTTTGTGAAAATCTCCCTGGACAAAGCCATCAGGTGATGCACCCAAAACACCTGATTCGTGAAGCCAAATACCTGAAGTACACAAGTAATAATTAGTACACAAATGAAAAAAAAGCTAAACAGCCTGAACAAAGTAATAATATAAACATCTGTAATTTGACTTCGAAGAGTGATAATATTGACATTAAAGCTATGCTAATTGCAGGAATAAAACACTCATTTCATGTTTAGTCTCTTAAGACAATCACAATCATCACATCATATATATATAAATAACAAAAGTGGTTCCCATCCCATTATAGAGCACAATAACACAAAACTTGCCTTTCGGCAAAACTGTGACTGCACCAGCTTTGCAATATTCCTCAACACCTACTTTCTCATGCGTGATACCCCACTGAATTGGAGCTCTTCTTTCCAAATTATAGGCACTTAAGATTCGTTTCTTAAGGGACTCGGTCAATCTACAAAAGAACAATCAAATCTTAAAATTCACCATTTCAAAATCAGTCACATTTACATTTCAAAGTCAAATTATATAAATGCTACAGAAATAAAATAACATACATGGTACCTGATCATACTTGTATACAGTAAAAATGTAACAAAATTACACTGTATTAAAAAAATATATTTTGTTGACATTTTAAAATATCTTTGGGAGTGTTGGGGTGTTGAATACCTCTTTCTTCTAATCGCTCCAATAATTTGTCCAAAGTTAGACGCAGTAAATCGAAGCTTCCTTACAGCTGCCCACAAAGAGTTTTCTCTCTGACCAGTTGACATGAATGCAGCCTCCATTATCTTCTCTGGAGAGAGAATAAGATGTTTTCGAAGCCATGTTCTACTGTCTTCAGCATTAGTGTACCCCTCACTCATCAATAAATCCTCAATTAAAGGTACTGGACTTCCCTCAGACTTTGGCTCCTCAGAAAGAATCCAATGTAGAGCTACAATGCATTTTGTTTTATATATATTAGTATTGATAAAAGCAAAATTCAAAACAAAACCAGCAAACTGCAACATCAACAATAACAGAATTGGAAACTGAAAAAAAAAAATAAAAGTAATCTCCAAGGCACAGATTGGCAACCTGTGAAGCGCCCCAACTGTCCCAGCTGATGATACAAAAATGATCTGTCTTCATCTGTTACTTTTTTTTCAGTGCTCTAAACAATTTAGCATTAAAAATATATATTTGTATATATATGATAATATTAACTTTGTTAACTTTCTCTCTCTCTCTCTCTCTCTCTCTCTCTCTCTCTCTTTCTATATATATATATCTAACTATCTAGCTAGATAGCTAGATATATATATATAGAAAGAGAGAGACGTGACGAGACTTACAGACCCTATTGTTTTCGTTTAAAATATAACCAGGCTTTCACTGCCTACATTTATAGATGGCATTTCTTTTTCATCTATCACGCTTACTACAGTTTCTTTCGTTTTTCATGATCTTGACAATGAGCACACGGCGGGTGCAACTGTTCGACAGGGGATGCTTACCTCTCCTAGGCACCAGATCCCGCCTCTAGCTTTCTAGAGGTCCTTGTTGCTCTGCTTTGAATTTATATTTCGCAATATAGATTTTTGAGATGGTGGACAGTTTATTATTGTCATTTTTCATACTAAGAGGAATCAAGTTGGTTATATTCTGAATATCCAAAAAATGTTTACTTGTCGACAGCACAAACCAATAAATCCTCAATTGGAGATAATAGTTTGAAAACCACTGAATGTGTAAGCGAACAACCTTGGTATTAACCCCAGCAGATATTTCTATAACATTTTATATCATGCTAAATATATTCTATGTTAAATGCGAATAACTGTCTGCACAGCAATGCCCTATCGTTGATGACATTTTGGAAGGGTAGAGGATTCTACTTTCCTTTGTATAATGGAGTGTATATTTCATGTTAACTGATTAATTGAAAACTTACTTTTAACTCTTTGTTAACTCTTTATTAAATTTGTATGTCTATCAATCTTGTTTGGTGTATGTTTTTAAACGACTGCTTGTGTGATGTTGTTGTGACGTCTATTTTGTACGTAATAAAGATTGCAACAAAGTGAATCTGTGTTAGGTTGATTTTCAGGAAGGGTCATCGTGGTCAGTTTAAAATATTGAAAGTAATATCAAGGGTAATAAACCACACCAATATTTGTAGCATATATTCAATGAAAGAATTCAACACCCCGTTACATTTTCAAATTGATTTTATTTACAGTAAATTTTATCTATATCTGTTACACAATCCGTTCGGTATTAAATTATGCATTCATTAATATATGTTTCAGAGTTTAAATATATTGCAACTGATAACTGTCATGCCTATGATATTAAACTATCATCAAACCTTCCATTTTGATCACATGTTGCTTTTAACATGCTGGTCCTTAAAAGGAATGTTGAAAAAAGAAATCTTTTCTTGTCGTTCGTTTGAAAAATGAACAGGAATCGTCAACTAGGCATTAAAAGAGTGTTTAGTTTTTGATATGGTACTTTAAAGCTTTATCATGTCTATATATAAAATTTGATTTCATTATAACAAGCCTTGTATGTTTGGTTTTTATATATAAAAATTAAATTTAAACTGTTACAATTTTAATTAAATTTAATTTTAATATATACAGTAACTACATATCCTAAAGTTGGGGGTACCTTGTTACTATGTCGTTTACTTGATTTTTTTTTGGCGAGGTACTTATTTACATAAGTAATTATAATTTGCAACAACTATTGAACTATTTACCATGCGACAATGCAGTCCACACTGTTTTCAGAACAATAGAGCGCATTGCTCATCGAGAAACAATCTTTTTGAGAAGATTTTAAGGTCACCCGAGTCACTAAGTTGACGTATTGCAATCGGTCTTTGTCCGTCGTCGTTTGTCGTGCGGTGTGCGTCGCCTGTCGTGCGTTAACAATTTTGCATTTTGAACTTCTTAAAAACTTCAAGACTAAATGTTAACATTTTTAGTGTGAGAGGAATCAAACTTGTGAAATTCATGGCCCTATCATCCCAAGGGTGCCATAGGCGAGGCCAATTATACAATTAAAATAATACCAAATTTACAATAATCTTCTTCTCTACTTCCACACCTGTAGGGACAAGTATCCCTTTTAAAGGTATGATCGACATGCAATATCATTGGTCAGATTTGTTAATGTAATACGAAACCATTTCGCTACTGGCAATAAACATGATAAATAGATATACAGCACCTTTTTTCATTTTCGAAATAGCAAGGCATGAATAAGTTTTTTTTTAAATAGGCAAATTATACTTCCGATTAATATTTCTACGCATATGTGAAGAAAAACGTGATTTTAATCATTATGTATGTAACTGTGTAGTTGTAAATGTTTTACTTTCAAGGCAAACAGATAAAAGAAACGTTTTTAGTAATCTACGTGTAATTGAAGATTAAATGAGATTGTCATTGCATAGTAAATAAAATAGTACAGGGCGCAACGCGTGCGCAAAAAGTAAAATTTGCCGAATGCCTCATATGGACACAACTGTGATCGACCGAAGCCGATCATAAGTAAACTAAATGCATTTTAATCATGTCCATGAGCCCTCTTCAAAATTGTGAATTGTATAGCCCCTAGTTTAGGGTTGCAACCCCAAGTTTGGGGCTAATATGGCCATATAGGAAAAGTGTATTAAATAATATCTTCTACTCTATTCCCATATATATTTGAGAAAAATGATATGCATGATTATGATATCCATGAAGTCCTTTACCTAAACTGTGAAATCCATGTCCCCTGGGACATGGGTTTAGGCATAGCGTTGGACCATTATGACCATCTAGTAAAAATAAATTAAATCTTAAAAATCTTCTTCTCGATTTAATATAGATTTGAGAAAAAGTATTTGCATGGTAATGATGTCCACGAAGCCCTTTACCAAAATTAGGAAATTCATGGTTTCTGGATCAGGAGTATAAGCCCTAGGGATAGGCCAATGTGGTCACATAGTAAAATTGTGTTCATTTGATTAAAGGAAACTTTGAACTTTGAACTTTGAAAGGTGTGAAAGTTTAGTCAGAATAAATTTAACTTGGCTTTAGAACCCACCACGCGTGTTTTGTTTCTGTTCCACTATGCAGTTTTACAGTCATTATGTTTATAATGTCCTGATGTTAAATGGTGAGATTCGGGGTCCCCACGCCATGGGCCAGTAGTTGAGGCGGGGTAAGACGGGTTAAATATGACCATATATTTAACATGTTTTATGATTTAGGATAATAGCTGTTTGACATCCATTAACAATCTTAAATTCACATTGAAAACTACATTGTAAATTGTCACTTGGCAATATTGAACTGATATATGTGTTCTATTTTAGAAAATCTACTTTACTTTAAAAGGTCTTCTCTACTACCACACATCTGTAAGAAAAACTGAATTCATAATCGTAAAGACCATGAAACTGTCTACCAAAACTGTATATTTTATGCCCCCCCCCCCCCCGGGAAAGGGTTTTGATTCAAGGGAGGGGCCAAAATAGTAATATAGTATTAAATTAATCCATATAATGAGTGTGGGTTGGCTGTTTATTGTGTTTAAAAAAATTGATTATTTTATTTTGCTCTTGATATTTATAGAAAAAAATTGATAAATATTTAGGAAAGAGAATGAATAAAGCTGTCTATCAAAATGAAAGATATCACGAAAGCCTTTGGCAAGAGGTTTGGTGTGTGTGTGTGTGTGTGTGTGTGTGTGTGTGTGTGTGTGTGTGTGTGTGAGGGGGGTTAACGTTAGTAGAGTTATTTTCCCATGCTTGTTCATATCTGATAATTAATCATTGTAAAGAATTGTGATTAAGAATTTAAAATATAAAAAGAGTTTTTAGTTATTTAAAATAAAACAACCAGATATTGTTTAAGGTTTTAAATAAACAGTAGACTCCTTAATAGTAAGGTAAAAATTAGCTAGCCAAGTAAATTAAACGAATACATGAGAATCCTCAAAACGTCTGTGTATGAGCTATTGTACTCAGTTGACCGTTAAGGCCTGTTGGCCTCTTGTTATATATATTTTTTTATTTTATACAGCAAAGAAGCATTGGTGCTAGGGAAATTTAGCATTATAGAAAATCACGCAGAAATTCATACTATTTTGCTCCCTGGCACTAACAATTATTTTCCTTTAATTAATAACTAAACATCAACATTTTATATTTAAAGAAAAACCATTAAAAATGTCTAAAAACTTTAGATTTATGAAGCATTATTAGGCTTATTACCATAGCAACGGTTCCTAATTTTCAGTTCAAAGTTTCATATTGCATATTTCAAATGCGAGCAAACATGTATCTTTTCATAAGGTTTGATGAAAACAATGACAATAACAAACCGTCAACCATCTAAAAAATCCATAAAACGAAATACAAATTCAAAGCAGAGCAACACGGACCTCCAAGATAGAGGTATGATCAGGTGCCAAGCATATCTGACGGTATTGTTGATAAATGTCTGACCGTTAAAATGTAAAATGCAAAAAGAACCATTTAGTAAATCAAAGTACTGAAGTACTGAAAGCCTGGCTCTTTTGAGGTGTCTTTATGCATATTGTTTAGAAAAGACTATCTCTCTCTTTCTCTCTCTCTCTCTCTCTCTCTCTTTTTTCTCTCTCTTAATGTCGGAAAAGCGCCAGAGAGCGATTAAATTTTGCAAGTGGCTATTGCAAAATATGTCTGTGTGATAGAAAAAAAAATCAACAGTGCATTGAGTTTTGAAAGAAACATTATAAAATCAATCCCCCATTTCTTCGATGTGCAGCCGAATACCAATGCTATGTAAAGTTGTACATAGATATTCATGCGCATTGTACATGTATATGTCCAAAATGCATAGTCATGTTTTTAAAACATGAAACTAATAAGAAAAAAAAAAGAAAAAAAATTCCCAGTCTAATTTTATTCGCAAAAAAACCACAGTACATTTATCAAAATGAGACTCTCTGTTTAACTATTTGGTATAGCGGAAGGTTTTACTTTAACTCTGTTCGGTTTTTCATTTACTTTTGAAGTTGTGCTATTTATAGAAACATTGGCGGTTTGTCTTCCTAGAGCTAGGACTCTGCTTTCAGAAGAGCCCGACTAAAAAGTGATTTTTACTTTCATTTCAGGAACGGATTAGACGACAGCACTGGCGTATCTATTTTTATTGCATTTTCCTTATTTAGTTTTTGCCTTTTAACGATTGCGACCATCCTATTTGTTTGTCGGAAAAAAGCTGCCCGAAAAAGGTCGTTGGAAAAATTAACTGGAAGTGAACAGTTACCAGATATGAATCATTACTTATTAAACAGGTAGGTTTGTGTATTGCGAATTGAAAAAAATGCTTTTATTAGAATATTTGAATTTGAAAATGTAAGAAAATATTTTGCATTTTTTAGAACAAATACCAACAGATTTATCAACTGACATTTACAGAGGTACATCTACTTTAATTTTTAAGCTTGTCAGATTTCAAGGATTTCTTTCTTTTATCTCGTCTTCACGGACTTATCTTCCTTTTACAAGTAGTGTATAAAATGCTCAACAAGAACAATTCTTAATGAGTTATACGTGTAATATAGTTTATGTGACAAATTGACTTAGGCTTTTATATTCATATTTTAAGTGACAACTTGTTACATTGTAAGTTGTGTGCACTTGTATTCGTTTGCACGGTTTTTGTCAATAAATTAAAAAAAATGTGTGTTATAAATTTTTATATTACTTTTTTCTGATCTAGATGAACTATTTTTAACAAATGTGCATTGCATTACTTTAGGTTTAAATTCGTTGAATTAACAATAATAGCTATTTTTATTATAAATATTCCTATTCATTATTACATGTATGCATTTATCATGTTTTTAGTTGTACTACATTCTTGACAAAGTGAAATGTTGTTTTGTGCAATGTAACACTATTTCAATCGCAAAAAGCTCTCCCGTACCAAAAGTCGCAAAGTTTAAAATGATTTTCATTTCAAAAACAAATTTAAGATCTTAAACTACATGTAGCTAAACGGTAAATGTATTTCCTGTTTAATAATTAAAAGTAAAAATGTCACCATGTTATGTCCATTTTATTGCAACCTTTAACGTTTCGTCGAGAAACTTTATTGTCTATTATGATTAGAACAATTTGGTATTTGATCCCTACTGTATTTTATTAGTTTGTAATTATGTTCTTTTCTTTAAAACTGGTGTTCAAGAAGCAGTCTGACTAAAGCCAGTCCCTATTAATAATAATAATTCCAAATACTTAATTGCTGAAACATATGTTATGTTCCAAGTTGACACACAAAACTGTTATAAAGTTAAACAATCAATTGTTGATTATTGTAATTTCATTGTTAATGTATTATATTAACATAATGTTATTGTTCTGTCGTTTCTATTGCGAGTTCTTGTACAAAATATACTAATGGACAAGCCTTATTTCGACTTTGTTATTTGCAGCGTTTGAATTTAGCGCACAAAGAAAAATTTCGTCATTTGCACCGACCGAACAAAGCTTCTGGATTACTTTTAACTAACTTCCGCAACATCAGTCCACAACCATTATGTAAAAAGAAAGATGTTTTCGTGAAGTATTGAGCTGTATTCGAATTTGAATAGTAAAATATACCTACAAGTTTTGAATTAACCAAGTGACGGTAGATACAAAACTCACAACCTGACAATTGCGGGAATTGTGGCAGGCTGCATAATGAACAACAGACTTGTCCTGCTAAGGGCAAAAGATGTGACACTTATAATAGGTGGAATCACTTTCGACTATGCCAATCAACCTTCAATGTTAGTGAGGTAACCACACATCCAGTTCAAGTGGTTGTGGTCGATAGTGATAATGATTTTTTATATAGATAGCATAGACACCTCAGCACAGTATCCCTGTTAAAGGAAGACCAGACATTCAGATACTTAGATCTAGACCCGGGGAGGGGGGTCTCCATTAAATTCCGTTAAGAACCCTTGGTGAGCACAAAATCAGATGTGCGCACGGGTATCGGGTAAAGTAGGTTGACTGTTGTAGAAACAGATTCCGTATCCATACTTTGTCTGAAATCATGCGTTAATTTTGAGTTATGACAATCGAGCCCCCCCCCCCCCCTCTCTCCCTACCAAAAAGACAAAGTTCCCGAAATGATATATCATCTAGCGAAGTTCTCTCCGAACCTATTCTAGATCACACATCCGATGCAGAATCTCTTGCACAATACCTCTGAGTTCGTATGGTACATGTATGAACGAAAGCTAGCGCATTTCAGCAAGTCGAGGGTATTTTGACTAGATTCCTTGATCCGTTATATGTCCTTTTTAACTATGATCATATTGCAGGTCGATGCTTCTTAGTACGTACTACGGCGAATTTTTACTATAAGACTATATACCCGTTGCATGTGCGTCTTAAACACTGACCTTAAATGATGCATTAGGACACAGTGTGATTTCAAGTATTCGTTGAAACACGCGTCATCATACACCTTCACTGTTCCTCATAGTCTAGAGCTGAAGCGTATTATAATGAGTGGTTGGCCTGACAACCACCGCGATTGTTAACCGTTTATGAAAAAATTGGAACTTTCGCGACAAGCTAAGCCTAGCTAATAATCCGATAGTCAAGAGCAACCGTTTCGAAAGAACAAAGGCAGACAATGCTTGAACGCATACATATCGGCCACATGTGACTTGGGTGTTAAGAAATGCACTTAACGGGCGCACAACATTCTGATTTGACCTTAAATGTATAAGTGGCGTATTTTTTCATGCTAAGAAATATTTGATTGATTTATTTATTTGAATATGCTATATAAAGATAGATATTCACAATAAATTACGCAGTTTATATCAATCGGGTTAAAAAGATATAGAAATTAAAAAAATATTTTTTTATAATTATTGTGGAGTCCACAATAAATACAGCATTTGAATAAACCCCGCCTTAAATCGGTCACGTGATACCACGCTCAGTGTATCACAACAACAATAGCGACGACGACAAAGATAGGTATACCGTTAAGTTTGACAGATTTGGCAAAGAAAGAAAAAAAGCGACAGACTGACAAGGCTAGGAACAAAGGGAAAATTGTCATCGGAGACCATGTAGATTGATGGAGTAGGAATTAAATCCGAATTAAACTTAAGTTTTCATCATGAAGTTGTAGGGATTTTGCTAGTTAGGTTCGTACGTGCTCCATGTGTTTCATGTCTTAACTTTAAAAGTTATAAACCACAAGTGGATTTTCGTTTAGAGGAATTTTTGAATAAAGAATAATTAAACACTCTCAGTACATGCATCCTTCAGGGAGAGGGAGTATTCACTCATTTTACCTTGTCGTTGATGCTAAAATCGTGTTTCATCTTTATTACACATAATTAGCAATTTATGTCGTTCTACATTAGTGAATAACGGAATAATAATGCTTCGGGTATCATCTGATATAAGAAGTATCTAATTTAAGACATGAGAAACTTGATTCTAATTTGTAAAAAAACTGTTCTTCTATCGTGCTTTCAATACTAGGTTTTCCCGAACACATGCGCAGTGGCGTTACAAATGGCGGATCACATTTATATCATCAGACGTGTAGCAAAGTTTAGATACAAAAAACTAAATAAATAACATGTTATACGGGCCTAGAGTTTGTGAAACGTCTATCAATAAGAAACATGATGTATATTTTTACTCAAACACATTCAAAAATTTTACTCCAAATACGCCACATATACCTTTAAATGTCCTCTATAAGTTTGATACGTTCAGTAAACAGAAGGGATTATTTATGCGACGTCAGGCCTGAGTCGTGCACAGTCCAATGGTATCGCAGAGAAAACAGTTCAAACTTTTTAACTCATATTTAGTTAATGTAAGACTGACTCTAAGAGTCTAAGGTTATCCTTGAGTACCTAATTAGAAGGTTATGCTTCCTTCGCGCAAGCTTTGATATACAATGTATAAGTCGGCGTCTTCGTTCTATTTTATCATCAGCTTAAAAACAGCTACAACCGAAACTTGTTAATTATGAGCATTTTTGCACCCAGGCTGTCTTTTGTCGGCAAAATCAAATGAATACTATTCGACACATTTCAAAACACTTAAACCTTTCGAGATAGGTGAAACCGTCAGATTTAAGTAACAGGTCACTTGAGTTTCGTCAACTGTAACTGGTCAAGCTGACCTTTGTTCTTACATTGTAAGAACAACCAATGGCCGAAAGTACAGTCGGAATCAGCGCTATTTGATAAAGTCCCGCAAAGCTATCCTATCGGAATTATAACCACTTACCGTCTTGTGTCGAGACTAAGATTCTGCTACCCCAAAAGCTTACTAAGGTCCTAGACTTTCCTTGGCAATAACCTCAAAAAATTCTGATAATTGTTTACGGGTGAAATGAAATTGAAATAAAAAAAAATAGAACATAAACATACTAGTTTACCCTTTTTATTTCTTCAAAACCTTTCAACGTTTGGAAAAGAAATAATAGAATAATTATAAAACTTCTTCTTAAAACAGTTTCAGATTTTTTTTTATTATCTATCATGAATATGCAAATTTTGGATGCATATATTTTTCTGCAAAAACCACAAAATTTCTTTGCAAGTAGATTAATTCTAACTAATTTAGGAATATATAATTTACAGGATTCAGTGGCAATAGCACGATATTTTGAATTCGCGGTGATCTCCAGATCCCATGCCATTAAAATTATTTTCACCAAAATTCCTTGTTCCGTCTTATTTTGAACTTATATTCATTACGTTGTATTGTATTAGTTTAAATTACATGTCAAATTACTTTAGAGGCGCTGTATTTTAGGCATTTCTTTTTGTAGTAAAAGTCATCCTTATCGTATAATACTATTGGAATTATTTTACAGAAACTAACGCATTCGTCACACCGGCAACGATTTTTACATAGTTGTATGCACCTCTTCCTGTTTGGTCTAGTTTCAATGATACCTTAATATCTTCTACCTAAAATAATATTTTGGATCAATATAAAAAAGTAGTGTTCATTATAAGCTTGATGTAACGTTTAACTGTTAACAATGTACTGTAGATTCCTTTTTTTTACTTATTCTTAATTTCGCAATTCAGCCGTCTTTTACCAAATCGCGAGAACATAAAATCGCGAAAGCCGAATTTTTATCATAAATTCATTAGTTTACAATGTCCAAAAAGTAAAAAAAATAAAAAAATAAAAGCGAGATTTTAAAATTGGCGAGGTGCGCGTCTCGCAATTTTACGCGGAAATTTATTCCTCGCGTTTAAATAGAAATTTACAGTATTATGTTTATCTTGGTCCAATCCGGCGATTACGACACGCCTTTTCCTGTAGCGAGCAATTGCCATATTAAGTAATGTCAAAATTCGACAAACTTGTAGACTTTACATTTATCGATTTATAACAGATGTGTTTTTTTCTAGCATGACGATACAAATGCAGAATTGAAAATGTGTTAAAGGGGCATGGTCACGATTTTGGTCAAAAAATTATTTTTCCGATTTTAATGTATACAATGTTTCAGTCAGGCATTTTTAATAGGCAACCAAAATTTTAGTGCCATTGGTTGAGTAATAAGCGAGTTACAGAGCTTACAATTCTTTGCTCTGTAAACAAACCTTTTGTTTACATTTTGAATGTTGAAGAAAAAACTCCAGTTTTAGACCTAAAATGAATGTGTTAAACGTTAGAAACTGTTTATTTATGCTTAGAATGATTAAAAAGATAGACAAATCAGCTTGAAAAAGAATTTTTACTGGTATATTAAACCTATGTAAACAAAAACAGGACACGAGCCTTGTTTACATGACAAAGAATTGTGAGTCCTGTATCTTGCTTATAACTCTACGACTGACCCTCAAATTTCATTTGATCATTAGAAATGCATTTCGTAAGCATTGTAAATAATAAAAACAGAAAAATAGAATTTGACAAAAATTGTGACCATGTCCCTTTAAGTTGAAGGTCAAATTAACTATAAAAAAATATCAAGCTGTAAATGTGCATCATACTATGGAACTGAGTCAAATTTTAAAATATTTATGCATTAGTTTTATAGATAGCACGATCAGAATAACACACATTAATACTCGGGCTCACACATCAACACCCTTGTATACTCCATTCTTAATGAGATAGTCATGAATATTCATATCGTACTGAAAACGAGGCTAAGGTCGGTATCGAAGAACGCAAGCATGGCGGAAATATATAAGCGTCGCCAAACTCTACTCGTGATTTGAATGTCGTGTCCTCTCTTACATTCGGATTTTTAGAAGAAACGATGAAAAAAGTCATCGTCCAGTCTTGGCACAAAAGAAATAAACAAAGGATAAAAAACTTGAGTAAAAATCAGAGGTGGGTTATTTTTCTCATGAAGGGGGCGGGTCGACTTTATAAAAATAAACAAAACCTAAACGACGATATGTTTATAATTTCAGCTTTTATTGAATTACATTGAATACCGATATTATTTTTTTTTATTTTCCCCTTAATAATGTGGATTTTAATTGTATGTTTTGAATAGTCCCACAAGAAGTCGATAGTCTAAAACCTATAGCCATGAGCTGAGCTTCGTGAGCTCGTTATTTTTCCTCCGAGGTACTCACCGGTACTTTTTTTGATTTACAGTCAAGTCGTACACAGACCAACTCGTACACAGGTCAACTCGTATACAAAATTTTCCGCATAAAAAAACGAGAGTCAACTCGTATACAAAAAAATTCCCGTATACCTAACCGAAAGTCAACTCGTATACAAAATATTCTCGTATGCTTAACCGAAAGTCAACTCGTATACAAAAGTTTTCGCATAAAAAACTAAAAGTCAACTCGTATACAAAAAATTTCCATATGCTAAACCGAAAGTCAACTCGTATACAAAATATTCCCGTATACAATAGGCAATAGATTGCTAGCCGTAAATCTGTCTATTTAATTTTTTTAAATATGTTTTTATTGAATATTACAAAAGTCGCATATATTAAACTATAAACGAACTTTACTACGCTTCAATTTCAGTCAAATCTAATAAATCTAACCTATATTGTAATATTGAATTGAATATCTTAAACTTTTTTAAGGATCATCAATTTTTACTAGCAACATAATTATTTAAAGAAATTTCTTTTATATGACTTATATGACTTTTATATTCACTTTTCATTTTTCACTCATAATATGAATAAACAAATGTTTAACTTATAAATGAATGGTATATCATAGTTACTTACAATTCGTCGACAGGAAACACACAGGTGTCGTCCCATGTTGAAAGAAGTTTTGGAAATGACATATAAAAGCGGAAAGTTTGATATATTTTTTTTCAAACAAAATAATGAGGAGTATCTTAATTAGTCTTTGAGAAGTCATTCGTTTGGAGAAGCAAGAAACTACGGAAGCGTATTAGGGCCGCAGCAGTATTTTTTATTAATTTGTTATAACAGATTATCAATTTGTTATAACAGATTATCAATTTGTTATAACAAATTATCAATTTGTTATAACAAATTAGTAATTTGTTATAACAGATTATCAATTTGTTATAACAGATTATCAATTTGTTATAACAAATTAGTAATTTGTTATAACAAATTATCAATTTGTTATAACAGATTATCAATTTGTTATAACAAATTATCAATTTGTTATAACAAATTACTAATTTGTTATAACAGATTAGTAATTTGTTATAACAGATTATCAATTTGTTATAACAAATTAGTAATTTGTTATAACAAATTATCAATTTGTTATAACAGATTATCAATTTGTTATAACAGATTATTAATTTGTTATAACAAATTAGTAATTTGTTATAACAGATTATCAATTTGTTATAACAGATTATTAATTTGTTATAACAGATTATCAATTTGTTATAACAAAATATTAATTTGTTAAAACAAGTTATCAATTTGTTATAACAAATTATTAATTTGTTTTAACAAATTATGAATAGCATAAAAAATACCATAGCACTGCATAGAAATATCATAGCATTGCATTTTTGTGCTATTCTTTGATAAACTTAAATGAAATGCTTTAATATGATGATATGATATTACACGATATGGTATGCTATGCTAGGTTTTGTTATGCTATGATAAATGATAATCAAAGAAGATGCTATAAGATTCCAATGCTATGCAATGTAATTCCAATGCTATGTTATTTAAATTTTAATAGCATAGCATCGGAATTACATTATATACCATTGGAATCATATAGCATATAATTTGATTCTCATTCATCATAGCATAGCATACCACATCATTAATTATAGCATAGGAATCATAGAACATTTCATATTAATTTGTTTTAACAAATTATTTTTAGCATAGAAATCTCATAGCATTGCATAGAAATCTCATAGCATTGCCTTTTATTGTATTCTTTGATAAATTGAAATGAAATGCTTTATGATGATATGATTTGATAAGATATGATATGATGAAAGAATCAAATGATATGCTATGATATTTCAATGTTTTGTAATCAGATTTCAATGCTATGCTATGAGATTTATATCTTATGCTTTGCTATGTTGTAACAGATAGCTTGAAGTGACCGTCATTTTATGCATATCTATTACAATCTTATGCTATGCTGTGCTATGAGATTACAAGTAATGCTTCCTGATTCCTAATGATAAGCAATGATATGAGATTCCTATGCAATGCTGTAGAATTCCTATGCCATGCTATTTTGAATTGAAATGAACCGCTTAATGATGCGGTATGCTACGCAATAATGAATACGAGTCAAATTATATGCTATAAGATTCCAATGTTATATAATGTAATTCCAATTCTCTGGTATGAAATTTAAATTACATAGCATTGGAATTACATTGCATAGCATTGGAATCTTATAGCATATCATTTTGATCATCATTAATCATAGCATAATTAACAAAACCTAGCATAGCATACCATGTCATGTAATTTGTTATTACAAATAATGAATTTGTTTTAACAGATTATTAATTTGTTATAACAAATTACTAATTTGTTATAACAAATTAGTAATTTGTTATAACAAATTGATAATTTGTTATAACAAATTGATAATCTGTTATAACAAATTAGTAATTTGTAATAACAAATTATTAATCTGTTATAACAAATTACTAATCTGTTATAACAAATTGATAATCTGTTATATCAAATTACTAATCTGTTATAACAAATTGATAATTTGTTATAACAAATTGATAAAAAATACTGCTGCGGCCCTAATACGCTTCCGTAAGAAACACCGCGCTTGTTGTTTTAACAATTATTGTTTTGATGTGTAGAAATAATTACCAAATAATAGTGATTGGATTGACACAATTAATTATCGTAATTTTTTTGTAATTTCACATCGTTACCGAGTTTAATGATAATGCACAATTATACATGTATGAATTTTCCAATCATTGTAATAGTTGATAACATCCATTTTATTCTTATATGTCCTTTTTACGCTGAATTAGGGAAGCAATATATAAAGAAATGTTATTACAAGAAACCAAGTGTTTTTAAGTTACTTTTAAATTACTTTTACGTTTTGTTTCTAACTTTTTGTATACGAGTTGACTTTCAAATTTTGTATTGGTGATTTTTTGTATACGAGTTGACTTTCGGTTAAATATACGGGAATTTATGTATACGAGTTGACTTTCGATTTTGTAACGGGATTTTTTTGTATACGAGTTGACTTTCGATTAGGTATACGGGATTTTTTTTTGTATACGAGTTGACTTTCGGTTTTTTATGCGGAAAATTTTGTATACGAGTTGACCTGTGTACGAGTTGGTCTGTGTACGACTTGACCGGACACCCTTTTTTTTAGGTGGCAGGGGATAGTTTTTTTGGTCGAGGAAATGTGAGGCAGATGCTGCTCATATATTTGATCTAATTATTCAGTCGATTTTTAAATTTGCTAAAATTGGTTTGCATGCACGGGACACATGGTCCCGACTCTTGAGAATTTTTAAACATTTCAGAATAAAACAAGTACAACTTACATATAGCACTATATAGAATAGCTAGGGACGGTCTCAAAATTTTCTGAAAAATTACCCTTTTTTCACATTTTCACGGGTCCAGCACCACGCTCCAGTCCCGAGCAACTGCCATAAACTACCATAGAATTTGTTGCTTAATGTATACCTATGCAAATAATCACCAATTAATGGGGGGTCAATCACCTTCTTTTCGAGTGACATTTCGTGTTCTGAACCCACCCCACTTTTCAAGCACAAAACCGAAAGTGAACATTTTGGCCACAGTTTCGCATTTTCATTCCATATCTGATGAAAAGTGCTACCAGTATTAAAGTGTCATATATCAATAAAATTTACATTAGCTCCTCTATCCACAAAATGAATGCAATAAATATTCTAGCAATTTATACCCCTCAAATAACCAGCCAAACCTCAGGTTCTCCCTTTATTTCAAAATTTTGACCGGGTCTTTCGTTCGAAACTATCCCCTGCCACCTTTAACTTTTAGAGTTTGTTTCCCTCTAACCAAAACACTCTAAAATCAGAAAGTTCATGCAATTCTGAGTAAAACTTTTTAAACTTGGTCTGATTTCATTGAAAAATAAAAAAGTTATGGCTGTTTAAGGATTCCCCACATTCCCGGCTGAATCACCTTAACCTGTTTCTGTAAGGTTTTCAAGATATATCATGACTTCTTTCAATCCAAAAGACATTTTTTCTTTCAAAATCAGTTATAACAAGAAACCTTTATCCCTATAAGATGTAAAAACATTGAAATATTCACATTTAGTACTCACACATAGGAGAATTCAACTCATATGTATCACCTATCCCCCTGCAAATGGGATTAAGAAAAAACACACTATTAATCCTTGCAATCAACTTTTTTGTTTCTAAATGGTACTAACAGGTTTAAAAACTCTATTGAAACATAAAAGCAACTTATTTGAAACACAAAACCTTCACTTTCATCTCTTCATAAGGGACAGATCCTTAGAAAATGGCAATCAGGCATCTTACCCGGGGAGTAATTTCCCAAATATGCTGAACGGATGATGATGAAACCTGATTTCTCTGTTTATTCTTTAACCAATACCAAAAGATCTAGATTTACTTGTTATAAAGATTGAAATACATGTTTTACAAAAAAATATACAAAGAAATACCAAATTTGAACATCATGACCACAACCCCATCATGAGGTGGGAATACGTGCAAATGACAAATGGTTAAAAAATGCACACAAATTCAATCTTTCTTGATATATTTTCAATAAAGAAGAAACCAGACATATGTGTTTTGTTTTAAATGGGAGCAATTCAATGTATCTATGAAATATTTTTATCAAAAAAATGTGAAATAAAGCCCATTTTTGGGTTGTCGGTAAAGAAAATCGAAGGATGGGGTGTGTTTTTTTTTACCATCAAACAGTTTAAAATTGCTTATAATGACTTAAAATGCAGCACTGGATGAAATATCAGGTTTCAGCACTGCGGAAACCCTTTGGAAACTTTGCGGAAACTTAAGGTTACTTTAAGTTTACGACAGGTTTCAGCACGGAAACTTCAAGTTTCATTAAGTTTCCGCAGTGCTGAAACTTAGGCTGTCCACGAATCCAAATGGTTTCCGCAACGGAAACTTACTGAAACTTGAAGTTTCTGCATAGTTTCACCCTCAATATACGATTGGGATACATATTGTTTACAAAGGGTTTCCGCAACGGAAACTTGCTGAAACATGAAGTTTCTGCATAGTTTCAACCTCCATATACGATTGGGATACATATTGTTTACAAAGGGTTTCCGCAACTGAAACTTACTGAAACTTTATTATTATTTTTTTTTTTTTGCTTTCACAAAAACTCAGCAAGGTTTCTACTATATGTAAAAACAACACAATTTCAAACAGTTCCAAATTTATTTTGTTCACAGAACTGAAATTGTTTCCAATTATAATAAATAAAATACAGCCAAGATACAATAATGGAGAAACATCCATATGGCAATTCCCTTATCAGGGACTTTCATTTAAAAAATGATAAAATTGCACAACACAAAAACTTCCAATAAAAATTTGTACATTTGTACTTGTTTTCTTCTGGATCAAATGCATATCAAACTTCCCTTTAAAAATGCAAAAAGATCTTACTTTTTTAAAAATATGAATGCAGTTTACAAAATAACTGCATGTACATAAATAAACAAAAAAAAAACTTCACTGTTACATGAACATGATACACTTGTCTTAATTTGTTTTGAACTACAATGAATATGTACACCATAAAATATTTTTGAAAAGGCTAAAGTGTCCATCTTTTGTAAAAAACAAAAACTACAAGGTAGTAATTGAATATAGAGGTATGACCCAGATTTGATTTGAATATGTATGTCCATAAATTCCAAAATGAGGTCAAAGTGACCTACTTTCGAGTTGGGATAAACCTTTTCTTTGTTAGTTATATAATCTAAAGTCTTACATTAAAACAGGATTTGACAGCATTTATTAGATAATCCATAAAGTCCAAAGTGAACTTCTCAGTTCCCCCCATGATGTATCAACTGATCAGATTTGAATGTCCTAATCCTATCAGTATTTAAGAGATGACCCAGAGGGAGATATGAAAAGCTTGTGGGTCGATGAAAAGCTAAACAATGGAGCAGTCTATCATGTGCAAAAATATGATGTACACATTTAAAATAATTATGCAACACACTTCATTCCTGATGAATATTGTTCTTTACACATGGTTTACCTTCCTACATTTTACTATTTTACCTACATTGATATTTTTAAATCCAAGTAATATATACATTGTTTATATATGTCAAGTGTTACTACATGTACATGTACTTGCTTTTTGTAGCATGAATGTATAAAATACAAACTGTCACACAGATCATTCACTTTACAATTCTCATCAATACCAGTATTTTACTTATGTTATAAAAGCTAATTCCAATATTAGTTACATAACACAGATAAAAAAAAAATCCACATGGAAACAACTTTCCATGCAAGTACTTTTGTTATATAAAAATTGTAATACATGGGGTATATGTTGTCTTTATATATTTTCATATCCGACATAATTGAATAGTGTTTGGTGTATTTGATCATTCTTTGACACATGCATTCATCTCCTAATGCAGTGTTTTTACATGTATTTAAGATTGGTTTCATAATTTCTTCATATATTGCTGCATATAAGAAATAAGTTATCAATAAATGTTTAATCAAAGAAAATGAAAGAAAACAAAATGTACTTAACACTTAGATATATATATATATATATATATCTGATTTAGGAATGGATTTATATTATGATTTTTCAGACAACCTGTTGAACGGTTGGTTAGTATAAATAGATATGTCTTTTCAGTTCTCTATTTAAAAAGTTCATACACATCATACTGGCAAAATAAAAATAACATTCGGGGTTGTGTTTTGATTGTGAAAAAATATATGAATCAACTACTTGGTATCAACAACATCATTAACAATGCATGTATATTATCAACCTGGAGGTGGAAGGATAATTGTTACCTGGAGTCTAATATTTTATGCAATATTTGCAAATATAACAAATTATTTAAGAAAATGAAAGTTAATATCAAGGTCTAATCAATCATTTGATAAGTCAAAACCATGTGATTTTCTAAGATTTTAGCTTACAGACAGACATTGTAATTTACTGGTATTTGATCATAAAAAAAAGGTTTTTTTTTTTAGTTTATAAGTTTTTTGAAATGGGAATACTTTACAGCTACAAAGTCTTGTTCTGCAGACTGAGGTTTAGTCAGGTTGTAGAGATGTGTCCATTAAAATCAATGAGGAGTGTCCTTCGCTGTTGTTGATGTAACCTGAGTCGTAGTTTATGGAAATAGGCCTTTTGGGGGGATTTTCGAGCATTCTCCAGGCTTGTGAAGCACTAGCATAAGATCACATCGACATGGTTACAGCAGACTTGGTAGTTCTGGACAGTGGTAGCATTAAAATTCTTCTTCTTGCAATGAACTTGTTCCTTTCACTGGACTGTACTTTATGTCTGTTCTTTTTATCTTAAACAAGAATGATAAAGTGTCATTTACATTTTTAAACAATAAACATTCAGTCTAACATGTAATATAAAAGGCAGCATAAAATTTATTCTGAATATAGAAGATTAAGCTAGTATTTGGTCGAAAATGTTTCATTTTATGTTTGAAACTAGGTTATTTTCATTTTGATTCAATAATTGTTTGTTGAACAATGGAAAAACTAATCAACAATAAGTGTGTTTCACCAGCCCCCCCCCCCCCCCCCATCAACCTCCTTTTCCAGAACTTAGACCTGGATTTCCCCCAAATTACTACAGTAAAGTTATAAACCTTCAACACATGTATAAGTTAATGGTGAAAATAATCAATTTCAAAGCAATACCTTGTGTTCACATCGTCCAGCTGGTCAAAACATTCACCGAAGAGAAGATGCAACTAATCACCGGAAACATTGACTTTGTATGCTGTCAATGCTGAAAAAAAGAAAAACGTGAAAGATTTCATTTTCCGGATTTAATAAATAATAATTTTTTTACTTACGTACGTTACATTTAGAGTTTGTAAATTGTGTAATGTGTGAAAAAGATTCATTGTTCGTCTCGTTTACCAACCAAGCATCCATATGTTCCAGGGACGTTTATATATACGTATACCCTAGATATTCTAAGAAACTTTATCTTGAGTATCATGCATATAAACTTGGTTAATGGTTAACTTGGTCAAAACGGATATTTAAAGAGATACGGTAATAAAAATTAAAATGCCGAACCAAGTTTGAAAAAAAATGACGCCATTTTGATTTGATTGCGCGAGATCTCGTTTACAAATGAGAGACAATTAAGAGCCTTGAAAATGTTATTGGGAGTATCTATATTGTGATTTAAGTACCTTGATATAAGTTCTTCGTTCCTGTATTGTCTTCTTGTTGTAGAGGCTATTCTTGAACTCAATTCTTCATTTTACAACAGCACCTTCTTGTCCATTTCAACCTTCGCTCAGGACTATAAAGTGCGCCAATACTGACCAATCAGAAACCGCTAAATCTTGGAGAAGTGCATTATGGGATAGTTTAAAATAAATAATGTTTAATCAAAATTATCACTTTTTACTGAGTAGAATACTTTTTACATATATTTATTTTAAATAGGAACTGTTGGAGTCAATATTTCCTGGTTAAATACGACAAATTATTGGGGTGGTTTTGTTACAGTTGTAACACGTGATTAACAAAAAAAAATGGCCGACCGTTTGTTTACAAATGTTTTATGTAACTAGAAACGAGCTCGTTGCAAAGCAACGAAGAGGTCTTCCGTTGCAGCTTCCTGTCGGAAAAGGATTGTCAATCAGTCTGATTAAAAGCACCCTCTTCTCCTTACAGGGTCTGACAGGTATTGATAGGGGGTCATCTTCACCCAACCTAAAATCTGACCAATCAGGGCTTTAGAAAATGTATTGGAATTTTTAAAATGGAGACAGGCAAATTATTTTAATCCTGCTTTCTATGTAACCCCCAGACTGAGTATTGAGGAGTTGCACCTCTCATTAACAGATAAAGTCATGTATTTGGTAAATGAGATATATATTTAGGTTGTGTGCAAATATAGAGGTTAAGTGAAGATGAATTGTTATCGATACCTATTAGACCCTGATGGGTGTAGGCAGAAGGGTGGTGATTTTAATCAGACAGGATTGTCAATATGATAAAAGTTCAGAAAATCAAAAATAAATGATAACGGCTTCTCCAACCTGAGGGTGCGCTGTACGAGAGGTGCTCAGTGGGAGGGACAACTCTCCTTATAACGTTTGGCCGTGCAAACACTCAGCATCGTTTTTGCTTCGGGGAACAAATTCATCCGAAATGTATTAACAAGCCAATAAAAGAAAAAATTAATCTTCAAAACTTAATCCGCGGTAGTGGTAGGGGAGGGGGGGGGGGGGTTGTGAGGCAGCTATAACTTATTTTGTTTAATATAATTTGTTTTCAATTTGCCATAAAAATTTATATTGCCTTCTACTAAAATGTGGGTTGGGGGAGGGGGAACAATCCCCCAAAATTCAATTTCCTTTAAGTTAATTTAAGGTGAATTTTGGTTGCGAGAAAGGGGGAGAGTGCTCTCAGTGGACTAACTGGCGGTTCTGTGAGCAACCTCACAAATAATTCCCCCCTCCCCACTAAGAAAAACAAAATCATAACTAAAGTATTTATCTACAGACACAACTTATGAAATTTCCTCCAATGACCTTGAACTTCACAAAATAACATTGAAACAAAATCATAACACACGCTTAGGTCATAGGCAATCTTTGTGTGAAGCAAGATCTTTCAATGTTTGGAGGGCGCCTTGTTTAGAACGCTACATTACAGAAATAATTTGTTCACTTAAGGTCTACTCCGCGCCTTGCCGCCGGAAATCGGTGACACTAGTGCTGAATTTGGCGCCGGAATCCTCAAGGGATTACCCGTCCCCCGAGAAATCCGGGCTCACCTAATGAGCACAAGTCAACACTTAGGTCATAAACAATCATTGTGTGAAGTAAGAACTTTCAATGTTTGGAGGACGTCTTGTTTAGAACGCTACATTGTAGAAATAATTTGTTCACTTAAGGTCTACTCCGCGCCATGGCGCCGGAAATCGGTGTCACTAGTGGCTAATTTGGCGCCGGAATCCTCAAGGGATTACCCGTCCCCCGAGGAATCCGGGTTCATATAATGAGCACAAGTCCTAGTTTGGGCGCGGGCCGCCATGTTTAGAACGCTAAATTACAGAAATAATTTGTTCACTTAAGGTTTACCTCGCGCCCTGGCGCCGGAAATCGGTGTCACTAGTGCCTAATTTGGCGCCGGAATCCTCAAGGGAATACCCGTCCCCCGAGGAATCCGGGTTCATCTAATGAGCACAAGTCCTAGTTTGGGCGCAGGGCGCCATGTTTAGAACGCTAAATTACAGAAATAATTTGTTCACTTAAGGTTTACTCCGCGCCCTGGCGCCGGAAATCGGTGTCACTAGTGCTTAATTTGGCGCCGGAATCCTCAAGGGATTACCCGTCCTCCGAGGAATCCGGGCTCAACTAATGAGCAGAAGTCCTTGTTTGGGGACAGGGCGCCTTGTTTAGAACGCTACATTACAGAAATAATTTGTTTTCTTAAGGTCTACCCCGCGCCCAGGCGCCGGAAATCGTTGTCACTAGTGCCTAATTTGGCGCCAGAATCCTCGAGGGTACACCCGTTCTCGAGGAATCCGGGCTCACCTGATGAGCACAAGTCCTAGTGTGGGTGCAAGGCGGCCTAATAATTTCAGTTGTTTAACATCGGGATCGGAAAACGCTTGAAAAATAGTCGATAATTTTAACTTATTGTGATCGGCTTCGGCCGATCACTGTTGTGTCCATATGAGGCATCCGGCAAATGCTTCCACGTGCGCACACATTCCGCTTGCATAAGTAGTTCTTATAAAAACTTGAAGTTTGGTTTAGTATTTATATAACATTTTACTCGGTTTTATTTCAATTCATTTACGAGATGCAAACATACATAAAATACAGTTCGACCCGTTAATTCAAGAATGCACATTTTGTCTCACGCGTAAGAATTTCGATCGAAAGATTCATTCAGTAATGCAGTTGACCTCGATGAACTGACCTCAATCATAAGAAGATGCTCCTTGAACTGACCTCGATCTACTGATGTTGCATAATAGTAGCTAGGAAGACGGCTTGATTTATAAACAAGGTTACGTTATAATGCGACCTCAATAGCAAGTTATGATGGCATTCAATGTTTTTCAGTCGCATTAAATTATTTTAATACAACTCTTTCTTTGTATACGTGTTAATGCTCTTTGAAGAGCCCTACTCAGTATTCTGAAGAAGAAGAAGATACATTAACATTTAATAATTACGTTAAAAATATAAAATTAGACAAGGAGTTTACGAACGGCTTTTCCCAAATTTATTTAAAAATTAAATTTGTTGACGGTTTATAATAATGAAATTATGGTGTACAGATTCAACATATTCTACATTTTTTTAAAATACAGTACTTATTATATTATTTTACATCAAACTGATCATGTTGATTGCTTCTAGCTATCAATATATCATTATTGCCGATCATTCATTTAAAAGGAATACTTGTTTTTTGTTAGTGCGTTGGAGTTAGTGCTGGCTAGCTTTACTCTGGTAGTGAGCTATCATGGTACATGTATTTCAATGGAACAAGAAATCTGTCGACACTTGCAGTACTTTGATGATTTCTATGGCGACCGACTGCGTTGCATAATGTAGTCGTATTTCATAACTTCTTAATCCGAGAACAATTTTCCTTTGACTTAAAACTTTTAAGTATAATATATTATTCCGTTCATATCTGTAGAAGTTTAGCGTGTTCAACAGGTTGATTTATTAGCAACATTACCCGATTACGATTTCGCACCTACATGCATAATGTGAAGATGATTGACTTCGAATAATAGCCTTATTGTTTAACAATTGACCACTGTAGTGAAAGCACACTTCGATACTCAATAATATTCGATAACCTTCGATACATTGTTACTCAATTACATAACAATTGATGATCTGCAGCCATATAAACATAACCCGACTGGGGCTATAGATGTTCTCAGCTGTGCGACACAAGATTTTCGGTCGCACGCTGCGATTGAATTAACACAGACTGACCGAATAAACAAACGGGTGGGAAAGTGAAAATGTTACACATAAGAAGAAGTCGCCAAAAAATGATTTTCGTCAAATCTGATTATCTTTTTGCCAATTAAAAAAATCCGAATGCCTCAATTCAGGACACCTTTTATCGTGCCAGCACCTACCGCAAACATGAAACATGGAACTTTGATTATAATAAACTACCTTGTGCGCAATCGTATTAATCATTGCTAAATCAACTGTACATGTAAATTAAATTTATCTTTTCATCTTAAACCAATATCATAGTTGAAATCATAATAAAAGAAAATAGTTGTGTTCGTACAAAAGTCTGAAACATGCACTCACGCGGGATCTCCTCGGCCATGTGCGAGGGATGATCATCATTTAAAAGTTTTAATATTTGTGGGTTGTTTGTTGATTTAAAACAATATTTGTACAGATTTATAAACATTTTAACCTACAAACCAACCATTAATTTAAGATTGACGAAGTTTCCGATTTGTAGTAATATCGCCTTTATAAATTTTCAGAACGTCTTCTTACACTCTAATGTTTAATTAAATAAAAACAAGATGGACAAACTCTTATAACATGAAGAAATTAAAACAGATCTTGTATTTTATTTACGGGTATATAAACTAAAACAATTCTAGAGTGCGCGGCTAAATAAACTCATATATGAGAGACGCAACTCTCGTGTATTAGATAACCGCTGACCGCTAGTTAGCCCCGTCGCGACCATGGTGACCGATTTTCTAGGCCGCGGGTGAGGGATAGCTTACGTAACGGTACACACACAGCTCTTATTCAAGGTAGATTTTAAATGCATGCAGTATGAAAACTCAAATGTAATACATAGATTTATTTTAAAGCCGTAGTTTGTGTTTTACTACAAAGGAAGAAGAATGTTTTGTTTTCCGATTCTCGTTTTAGGGATTGTGCACTATAAGAACTTAACAAAACTGACATAAACTCCAAAAAAAAATTATATATTTAAAAAAAAAAATTCCTGTATAAACCAGCATACTTTCTGTGGTAACTTTATGCCAGTTACACGCACATAGACATTTGTTAACTTGCCAAATTAAACGAGGTACATGTTAACATGTACAGCTTTTTACACTCATACAACACAAATCACCAACAAAATAACATTGTAACGACCTTAATGAGATCCCAACAAACAACTTTTCCAGCGACAGCCATATCGAAATCCTAACCGTTTTTGAGTTATTAAGCAAAAACTTTCAAGCGCTACTGGCCCTTAATTTTAGGGGCCAGCCCTTTTTTATTGGTGTCAAATGAAAGCCCTTAACATTCTGCACAACTTTTATTATACATGTCTTAACAAAATATTTTTCGTTTAAAAGATACAAAGCAAAATATGTCTAAATTTTCGCACTTTTTGGAATCCTAGTTTTTGACCCCCTACCTTTTTCTAAATAACAAACGTAATCGAAAAACAAAAATCGATGTGCACAACTTCAATGTCTCTGTTATTCAAATTCGCTGGATTCCCATTCCCTGCTATCATAGTCTCGGAGCCTTTGTCTGGAAACCAAAGGCCCTAAAAAATTTTAAAAGGGGAATAACTCGTTAACGGAAGAGGAATTTTAAAGTTTATGAAATGTTTTAGATAGTGTTTTGTAATGTCTATAAGCCCTGAAAATTTGAGCAAAAACCGTTCAGAAATGAGCAAGATATGAAGCCTCAAAGTTCGCGTCTAGGAAGAAAAAAAAAAAAGAACTAGAGCAAAGCTCGTTGCAAAGCAACGAGTGGGTCTTCCGTTAATGTCGAAAGAAAAGCTAGATGTTCCTGTAAGAAGCAGAGCTCTAAAACCAATACCAGGAGTTTTAAAACAAAAAGATATAAAAAATCGAATAATTTTTGGTACGACTTAACAAAATCCGAATGACTTTAAGTACGAATTAACAAAAACCTTAACGATTTCAAGAACGACTTGACAAAAAAAATTCGAATGTGTTTAAGAACGACTTAACAAATATCGAATCATTTTAGGTACGAGTTAATTTAACTTTGAACATAACACTATTTTCTTAACCAAGAATGTGGAATCAAAATTTCCGGAAAAATCAATTTTTAAACCCCTATATATCTGTAACACATCGTCCGATTTTAAAACGGATTTCAGATTTAAATTAAGCTTAATAAGTTGAACATTTTTGCTTCAATAATATAAAACAAATTATTTTTCAGTAAATAGTTATTATTAAAAGACATTGTAGCCCTCCTGGCCCCTAATTTGAGGGGCCAGCCCCTTTTTCTTGATATCAAATGAAAGGTCTTGCAAATATAAACATATTTTGTTTAACAACTGTTCACGAATTGGTAACCGTTCTAGAGATATCTGAACAACTGTGTTTTAGGGGCCGACCCTTAAACTCCTTAATGGGGCCACCAACAAAAAAGGTTTAGGTATTAAATTTTTAAAAACATTATTTTGAGCAACTTTTCTTCTACAATGCTTTTCAAAATATTTCTCCTTTTCTAGATATTACTGATCAGAGTTTTGGACTTCTGGCGCCTTGAAACCCCTAATTACGTAACATATGACTTAGGTATGGTACTGTATAGATAAATAACTGTACAAAGAATATTTTTGCTTCTATAATATATAACAAATTATTTTTCAGTAAAAAGTTATTATTAATAGACTAAAGAGCCCTCTTGACCCCTAATTTAAGGGGCCAGCCCTTTTTTCTTGATATCAAATGAAAGATCTCGCAAATATAAACATATTTTGTTCAACAAGTGTTCAGGAATTGTTGACCGTTCTAGAGATATCTGAACTAATGTGTTTTAGGGGCCGACCCTTAAACTCCTTACTGGGGCCACCAACAAATTTTTTTTTAGGTAGCATATTGTTGAGAACATTATTTTAAGCATTTTTTCTTCTACAATGCTTTTCAAAATATTTCTCCTTTTCTAGATATTAATGATCAGAGTTTCGGACTTCTGGCCCCTTGAAACCCCCAATTACGTAACATATGATTAAAGTGTGGTACTGTATAGATAAACAGCTGTATAATAAACATATTTGCTCCTATAAGGGATAACAAATTATTGTTCAGTAAATAGTTAATGCAAAAAGACTTTAGAGCCCTCTTGGCCCCTAATTTGAGGGGCCAGCCCTTTTTTCTTGATATCAAATGAAAGCCCGTGGAAATTGAAACAACTTTTGCATTACATGTTTTAACAAAATATTTATACATCAAAAGATATTAGAGAAAATGTTCGAAAATTTCGTGAAAAAATTTGGTCCTAATTTTCAGGTTCAGGCGAGCTTCGAGGCCTTGCGCAATTTTAATAATTGGAAGCAAGGGGGTACAACTTCAGACTTTAATCTACAATCCTGGAAAAATTTCAAGCTTCTATCTTGATTAGTTTCGGAGGAGATGCGTGGACAAAATGACCCTTAAAAATTTACAAAATCGTCAATATCTGAAACCGGAAGTGACGTCATCATTTGAAAATTTGACAATATGTAGCGCCAATGATGCTTAATCAGTCCTGAAAATTTCGTGCAAATCGGTTGAATAGTTTTTGAGAAATAACGCTCCAAAAAAGTCAGAAAAAGAAAAAAAAGAATAACTAGAGCAAAGCTCGTTGCAAAGCAACGAGTAGGTCTTCCGTTGAAGCTGCGAATTAAAATGATGTTAATGTACATGGAAAGGATTGTCTTTATGGTAATGCTATAGTAGCTATACTAAACGACTAATATGAACGTACAATTTATCTTGGACTTTTATTTGTCCTTTTACATGTAGCAGTGCGTAACAGGTATTGTTTGCAAATAAAATTGGGATTGCTATTGGAAATATAAAAACAAAATCTGGCGCTTTGAAATAAATAATAAATTGAAGTCAAATTTGTTATTAATTGAAAATAATTAAGATGAGCATGGATGAATGCTTGTTTACGTTCAAATAATTTGTATGTTTCTAATCCTGTGATCTCTGTACATTTCACATATGGTTTGTTAGCTTGATACGTGCGTGAAACCTGATACATTTATCAGCTTTAGATTTTATGGTAAAGTCTAAACTGGAAAGGTCCATAGGGAGAGACAACAGACCCAGACATAAATTTATCTGCATATGCTATGACCATGGCCTTTTAATTACATACTTGGTTCATGGACGCAATTGTAACACACCCCTAATCCTCAGAAATGATTGTTTCAAGTATGATACAGATAAGGCAAAGGGATAGAATTTGGGCCGGTGATGGATTAACACAGATGTTTGTTGTGACATTGAAATTTCTTTTAAATGTGATAAGCGCATTTATAAGAATATATTGTGATATCTGGCGGCGTGACAGGCTGACCACTATGCATCTGCAATTGGGGACCCTTATAAAGCGTTTTTGCATCAGCTATTTAATAATGCCGTGTTTGAACTGACAGTATTAATTTAAAGATTTGGATTAGATTTTTATTAGCTTATGTTAATGTCATTTATAACCATTAATGCTGCTGCTTTGGTGTCTACTGGTTTGTTTTAGGAATTACTGGAGAATGGTCCGTTTACATGTAGATGGAGAAAGACTTTTAACAGCAAACAATTATTTTTTGGTCGAGCATAATTTTTAATTATAATTAAAGTGTGTTGTGTCCAAAAAGATAAGTAGGTCAAAAGGGCGATTCAAAATATGGCGGACAACCAAAATTCATAATACTTTCTTAAAGTCCCTTTTTTGGCAAAAAACAGCGACACACTATTATAAATTGACCAAGTATAGTTTTTTTAAACGATATGATACACTATTATTAATTGGCCAAGCATAGTTTTAATATATTAAGTGTGCCGAATCCGGGAAAATAATCAAAATAAGCTGACCGTCACGAAAATTGCTTAATTCAAAATGGCAATTCAAAATGGTAGATGACCAGAATGATTTTGGTAATGAAAAAATCATTTCTGTGAATGATAAGTATGTGATTTTAAATTTGCAAAGGTCTATACAATAAACGTTAGCACGTTTGTATCCACATCTTACGGTTCTACAACCTTTGATGTAGTTGCATTCTTTAAAATTTAAGGAAGATCCAGGAATAAAATCTTAAGTCATTACAATGGCAGCAAACGACCATCACTTAATTGTAGTCTCATCTCGGTTAAGATGTGGCTATGTTTACAAAGTTCTAAAGATTTGACATAATTATCACTGCAGCATTGACAGGGATCTTAATATGCTTTAAATGGGTTCCAAAAAGCATCCGCAAGATTATTTATGAGAACATATTGCGAATTAACATTGACATGGTCTAACAGAAGAAAGCATCATATCTATGGATGAGATCTGTGGTGATTCTCTTTCTCTGAATTAGAAAACACAATGCTTTTTATGCATTTCTTCTCTTTCCTCATCACATTTTTGCCAAACTTTGCGAGAAGTCGTTTAATTTTTAACAAAGATACAGACAGGTCGATTCCTTATACAAGATTTAAATTGTCCCTAATAATGTCGAATGGAGCATAATTCTCATGGCTGCCTAAATCATTTTGCAAAGAAAGCTGGACGGAATGTTGATTTGGGGCAAATTTTGAAACATGTAATCTTAGTGCCTCTGATGATATATATGATAGAGATTTGTCTACTCTAAAGATTTTACAGGAAGAGACAGACACTAAGAATAGTTCTAATGTTGTACAATGTTCCCGCGAGGTATCCATTTGTATTTCTGTTGACACTTCGTTATAGGCGTGTTTTACTGTACTTGTACTAGATAAAAAATTATTGCCACCATTATTAACAAATCTGTTCAGCTTAGCCCAGACCTCCTGCTTACAAATATTTTATCCCTAGCTACGCCGCTGCATGCGCGGATTTAGAGGAGGTTGGGGGTCTAATTGGAAAATTCAAATTTACACTCGTGTAGTAAATAGGCCTCGGAACCCCCCCCCCCGCCTCCGTTGGAAAACGTTTATGTCCATCGGACTCCGGTGTCCGAGAGACACTTTCCGAGGCCCTCTCCCCCGAAAAAAAATTCTGGATCCGCGCATGAATTGGTTACAGAGCAATTAACATTTTTTTCTTTCAATCATGATATATTTATCATAGCATTTACCGTACGTAGGATTATACATAAACCAATTTAAGAGTTGCATTTGAATGTATCATATCGAGCTGATGAATAAAAAACCACGTGAACTTAAATAATGTTAAATAGAAATATTGTTATCAATATTTTAATACTTCATTATACCCTTTATTTTATTTGGGTATCTTTATTTAAAATATTTCTGTAGTTGTTTTCATCTTCAATGATAGAGACCTGGCGAGATTTAAAAGAAAACCATACACACATATAAAAATAAAATATAAACTAACAGGCAGCGAATTTTTATGACACTGCGTCGTGCAAGATGAGTTATAAATATTCTGTGAAGTTGATTGTATCGATCGATATGGTTTAAAGTATTGAGTATGTGAACCACAAATCCCGATCGTGCCGTTCAAATCCACCTGCATGGGGCCGGCTTTTCTCATATTTACTGAATTTAAAGCTATCCCTGTAAAAGTTATTTTAAAAATTTCTAGTTCTAATTGAAAACTACATAATTTCTTATCAGAATGATCTATTTTGCAATAATTTGGGTTGTTTCATACAACGAGAGAATTTTATCTTACAGCAAACACAACATTTTTTTCTTCGCGTCCAAGAAATCATTAATTGATTAAACGCATGCGTATTAGACAGGTCGAGACCACTAGATTTTGTGACGTCGGCATACATTTGCATACTAAGTTAGCTATCTGTTTACTTTTTTCGGCAGACCAATCAGTTGAATGAGTTGCAAGGCATTGTGGGCTACTACGAGTTTTATTGTATACAATACGTATTGAAAATATATACTATTTTGAATTGTCTTTTGGAAACTCATTTTCAATTATTTTTCAGAATTTATGGAATAAATATGGAAAATTATGTCTCATCTTTCATTTCTATGCTCACATTTTAAAAATATTGCTTAGTAGGCCGTATATCAACCTTTTTAAATACCCTAATTGTCAATGTTCAAAAGAGAGGTATATGTCCTACTGAATTCGAAGCAGTGAGTACGTTTTTCACGTGATACCCCTGGTTTGGGACTACATTAATTTAGTACATGTAGAATACGCTTTGAAATTTTTTTCAGTGACAATAATGAAAATGCTTAGCAGTTACAAAATGTTTTGCTGGTGCTTCTAGTGTTCGTTATACCGGTATTTCCAATTATGCAATTTCAAAAGCAATGTTTATTTCCCGGACATAGTCAACATGGTGTTCGATGATTAAGTCACCAATAAACAATTATGCAGTTTTCCCTTATCAAAATCTGTTTGTACTTGTATGCGTATGAATGACAGACTGTTGATACTGATCAATTTTTGAAGCAACAATATAAAACTGTAACAACAGTATTTTTCAATGTGAGCATGGAACAAAGTCTATGGTACGTAATCTTTCCTTTTTTACCTTTTAAAGTACAAAACAAGTTGTACAAATTTTCCTGCAAGCAATTAAATATTGTGCATAAAATCAACAAAAACCACGTGTGTCTGTTGAATCATAAACACGTAGTAGACCGTCATGCTTTGCGACTCATTGATTGGATTGGCGAATCTGTTTGACGCTAATATTGTCACATGTTAAATAATGCTATCCATATAAGGTAGTGTACCCGACCTGTTAGAGTTTTGGCCTAAAGTGAAATAGAATGGAAGAGTTCACTGTGGATTTGGGGAATACAGGTTAAAAGGCGATCTGGGTTTGGGTATTACATAACGGTTGGTCGCTACCGTTGAAGCACAGGAACATCGAGGCCAAATGACTTAAAATTGTTACATAATTGTTTACGAAAAGCTCAGTGAGGATCCGTTGCAGAAAATGATTGCATTTAATATCCGTCGTTTGATTCATTGCTAATCAATGCATATATATAAAAAGTACTATCTTTACAATTTTGAAGCTATTAACAAATTAAAACATTAAAAGCTGTGCAAGAAGCAATACAAAATTTCTTTTGAATTTGAAATTCAAAAAATCTAATATATTACTATTTGACGTTCAAGATTCCCATATAACTTTGAAAGGACAGACTGTACATTTTTGTACATAGGAAGGATGGCCACAAAAATGACAAAGTTTTAAATTTAAGAAGTATCGCGTACACAAGAAAGAAAAGCCACAGACCGCCTATACGCAGCCAATATAAACAAAGGATTATACATTGTAGATGCGACAAAATCTATCTCGATCAAAATGACAATATTACGAGTAAAGGTGGATTAATAGTTTTATTACGTGTTTGTTTAAAAAAAATTAACATCCATGCTTCATCAAAGCTAGACGATATTTTATATAATTAATCGATCTTTACATTCTGCAAATTGAACGTCAAAATTCAAGTTATATTTTACATAATCAACCTATGAGATTTATTTGTTTCTTGGAATAAAGAACTTGAACTTGTGTTTGCAGAATGGATCTTTTCTCATTGAAGCATACGCACGAAGCTTAATTGTGTGTTAGGTAATTGTACCCCTTCGCACATGGTTGGATGGGTAAATGCGTGCAGTTTAGTGACAATTTTTTTTGTGTTTTATGTACAAATAAAAAATAACGCTCATACTTGTATACGCATCTAGTCATAAAATGATTCACTGATTAGTTTGTTTAAGTTCATTTTTGATATAACTCTCATGTTGCCGTTTTCAAGCGAACCGTTTGCTAAGAGTCCCCCCCCCCCCCCGCAGAAAAAAAATCAAGCGGAAAAAGAAACAAAGAGAAGTTTTAAGTTTTAATACTAATACATAATATTTAAAACAAACATATCATCTCGTGTTGTGAAATAGATTATTTGTTGAAATTTAATATCAGGTACATGCATGAAAACTTCTCGTTCATATCCCGAATTGATCAGTTATGATGCTAAATAGCATAAATTTACAGGTTAAGGTTAATTTTAAGTTTAAAAGTGAAAGATTCTTTGTGTTTGTGGCTAAATAAACCCATGTACGCAAGACGCAACTCTTGTGTATTAGATAACCGCTGACCGCTAGCTAGTCCAGCCGCGACCGATTTTCTCGAGGAATGTGTTACGCAATGGTACACTGTACACACAGCTCAGAACCCAGGAATATTTGAAATGCTCGCAGTATAATGACTATAATGTGTTACATAGAAGTATATATTTTTTTTTAATCTATAATGTGTTTCACTAGAAAAATAAAGAATGTATATATTTTCTCTTTCTCGTTTTTGAAGGAATTTTCCATAATACATGTAAAAACTAAATAAAAGTAACTCATAGTCTTCACGTAAAAGCTGTAAGAATAGCATGGATACTTAAAACAACTTTTTTGTAGTGAGTTATAGCATCCCGTATATGCTGGTATACTTACAGTTTTAAATTTATATCCTTTATAGGGGCAACTACTTTTCGTTTACTTACCAATGAAAACATCGTCATGTTAACAAGTCAAGCTTTTTACACTTATATTACGCAATATCCGAACAAAAAAATAATGTAACGACATTAATAAGATAATAATGAACAACTTTTGCAGCGAAAGCCATATCGAAATATTAACCGTTTTTGAGTTATAAAGCGAAGAATTTTAAGGGCTCTAAGCCCCTAATTTAAGGGGCCAGCCCTTTTTTAATGATACCAAATGAAAGTCCTTGACATTTTGCACATTTTTTGTTCTATATGTGTTAAGAAAATATTTCAAACTAAAAAGTTACGAGGCAAAAACACGACCAAAAATCAGCATTTTTTTAACATAAAATTTCAACTAATTTTTTGAAACTTTACATGAGGAAAATCGTAAAAACAAAACTCGGAGGACAACGTTCAAAGTTTCTATTTTCAAGATTTATGACTTTGAAACGCATGCTATGGACGGTTTCTGAGCCTTTGCGTGCACAGGAATGCCTATAATTTTTTTAAAAAGGGGAATAACTCGGTACCGGAAGTGTTGATTTCAAATATTTTCACTAGATATTGAGAAATTGTAATTTCCAATATGCCCTGAAAATTTGAACTTTTTAGGACAACAAACAAGCAAGATATTCGAGTTTTAAAAAACGTCTAGAAGAAAAAAAAGAATAAAAAGAACTAGAGCAAAGCTCGTTGCAAAGCAACGAGTGGGTCTTCCGTTAATGTCGAAAGAAAAGCTAGATGTTCCTGTAAGAAGCAGAGCTTTAAAACCAATACCAGGAGTTTTAAAACAAAAGATATAAAAAATCGAATATTCTTGGTACGACTTAACAAAATCCGAATGACTTTAAGTACGAATTAACAAAAACCTTAACCATTTCAAGAACGACTTGACAAAAAAATCCGAATGTGTTTAAGAATGACATAACAAATATCGAATCATTCTAGGTACGAGTTAATTTCACTTTGAACATAACACTATTTTCTTAACCAAGAATGTGGAATCAAAATTTCCGGTAAAATAAAATTTTAAACCCCTATACCTCTGTAATGCATTGTCCGATTTTAAAACGGATTTCAGATTTAAATTAAGCTTAATAAGTTGAACATTTTTGCTTCAATAATATATAACAAATTATTTTTCAGTAAATATTTATTATAAAAAGACTTTGTAGCCCTCCTGGTCCCTAATTTGAGGGGCCAGCCCCTTTTTCTTGATATCAAATGAAAGGTCTTGCAAATATAAACATATTTTGTTCAACAACTGTTCAAGAATTGTTAACCGTTCTAGAGATATCTGAACAAATGTGTTTTAGGGGCCGACCCTTAAACTCCTTAATGGGGCCACCAACAAAAAATGTTTAGGTATCATATTGTTAAAAACATTATTTTGAGCAACTTTCCTTCTATAATGCTTTTCAAAATATTTCTTTTTTTCTAGATATTAATGATCAAAGTTTTGGACTTCTGGCCCCTTGAAACCCCTAATTACGTAACATATGACTTGGGTATGATACTGTATAGATAAACAGCTGTACAATAAACATTTTTGCTTCTATAATTCATAACAAATTATTGTTCTGAAAAGAGTTATTGCAAAAAGACTTTAGAGCCCTCTTGGCCCCTAATTTGAGGGGCCAGCCCCTTTTTCTTGATACCAAATGAAAGCCCGTGGAAATTGAAACAACTTTTGCATTACATGTTTTAACAAAATATTTACAGTTTTAAAAATATTTCAGAAAATGTGCAAAATTTTCGTTAAAAAAATTGGTGCCAATTTTCGACCTCAGGCGAGCTTCAACGCCTTGCGTATTTTCCATATTTTAAAACAATGCGGTACATCTACAGACTTTCATCTACAATCCCTGAAAATTTCAACTTTCTATCGTGAATAGTTTCAGAGGAGTTGCGTGGACAAAATGACCCTTAAAATTTCATTAAATCGTCAATATCTTAAACCGGAAGTGACGTCATCAAAAAAATTAACTGAAAACATTTATCCCCTCCGATGCTCTATAAGTCCTGAAAATTTGGTGCAAATCGAGTGAATAGTTTTCGAGAAATAAAGCTTTAAAGAAGGCAGAAAAAGAATATTAAGAATAATAATAACTAGAGCAAAGCTCGTTGCAAAGCAACGACTGGGTCTTCCGTTAATGTCAAAAGAAAAGCTAGATGTTCCTGTAAGAAGCAGAACTCTAAAACCAATACCAGGAGTTTAAAAATAAAAAGATATAAAAAATCGAATAATTCTTGGTACGACTTAACAAAATCCGAATGACTTTAAGTACGAATTAACAAACACCTTACCGATTTCAAGAACGACTTGACAAAAAAAAATCCGAATGTGTTTAAGAACGACTTAACAAATATCGAATCATTCTAGGTACGAGTTAATTTAACTTTGAACATAGCACTATTTTCTTGACCAAGAATGTGGAATCAAAATTTCCGGAAAATCAATTTTTAAACCCCTATACCTCTGTAATGCATCGTCCGATTTTAAAACGGATTTCAGATTTAAATTAAGCTTAATAAGTTGAACATTTTTGCTTCAATAATATATAACAAATTATTTTTCAGTAAATATTTATTATTAAAAGACTTTGTAGCCCTCCTGGCCCCTAATTTGAGGGGTCAGCCCCTTTTTCTTGATATCAAATGAAAGGCCTTGCAAATATATACATATTTTGTTCAACAACTGTTCACGAATTGTTAACCGTTCTAGAGATATCTGAACAACTGTGTTTTAGGGGCCGATCCTTAAACTTTTTAATGGGGCCACCAACAAAAAAGGTTTAGGTATTATATTATTAAAAACATTATTTTGAGCAACTTTTCTTCTACAATGCTTTTCAAAATATTTCTCCTTTTCTAGCTATTACTGATCAGAGTTTTGGACTTCTGGCCCCTTGAAACCCCAAATTACGTAACATATGACTTAGGTATGGTACTGTATAGATAAATAACTGTACAAAGAATATTTTTGCTTCTATAATATATAACAAATTATTTTTCAGTAAAAAGTTATTATTAATAGACTTAAGAGCCCTCTTGGCCCCTAATTTAAGGGGCCAGTCCTTTTTTCTGGATATAAAATGAAAGATCTTGCAAATATAAACATATTTTGTTCAACAAGTGTTCAGGAATTGTTGACCGTTCTAGAGATATCTGAACAAATGTGTTTTAGGGGCCGACCCTTAAACTCCTTACTGGGGCCACCAACAATTTTTTTTTAGGTAGCATATTGTTGAGAACATTATTGTAAGCATTTTTTGTTCTACAATGCTTTTCAAAATATTTCTCCTTTTCCAGATATTAATGATCAAAGTTTTGGACTTCTGGCCCCTTGTAACCCCTAATTACGTAACATAGGATTAAGGTGTGGTACTGTATAGATAACCAGCTGTACAATAAACATTTTTGCTTCTATAATTGATAACAAATTATTGTTCAGTAAAGAGTTATTGAAAAAAGACTTTAGAGCCCTCTTGGCCCCTAATTTGAGGGGCCAGCCCTTTTTTCTTGATATCAAATGAAAGCTCGTGGAAATTAAAACAACTCTTGCATTACATATTTTAACAAAATATTTATACATCAAAAGATATTACAGAAAATGTTCGAAAATTTCGTGAAAAAATTTGGTGCTAATTTTCAGGTTCAGGCGAGCTTCGAGGCCTTGCGCAATTTTAATAATTGGAAGCAGGGGGGTACAACTTCAGACTTTAATCTACAATCCTGGAAAAATTTCAAGCTTCTGTCTTGATTAGTTTCGGAGGAGATACGTGGACAAAATGACCCTCAAAAATTTACAAAATCGTCAATATCTGAAACCGGAAGTGACTTCATCATTTGAAAATTTGACAATATGTAGCGCCGATGATGCTTAATCAGTCCTGAAAATTTCGTGCCAATCGGTTGAATAGTTTTTGAAAAATAACGCTCCAAAAAAGTTAGAAAAAGAAAAAAAAAGAATAACTAGAGCAAAGCTCGTTGCATAGCAACGAGTGGGTCTTCCGTTAATTTCGAAAGCAAAGCTGGAGGTTCCTATAAGAAGCAGAGTTCTTAAACCAATAAACATAAGAAACTAAAACAAAGAAAAAAAAATCGAATTATTCTTGGTATGAGTTCACCTATCCGAATAATTCTAAGTACGAATAATCAAAAACCTTCTCAATTTGAACAACGGCTTAGCAAAAACAAATCCGAATGTGTTGAAGTACGATTAAACAATTATCGAATTAATGTAGGTACGAGTTAATTTAACTTTGAACATAACACTATTTTCTAAATAAGAATGTGGAATGAAAATTTCCGAAAAAAATCTAATAATTCTTTGTACGAGTTAACAAAATCCGAATGATTCAACGTACGACTTAACACAAACCTTATCAATTTCAAGAACGACTTAGCAAATACAATTTCGAATGTGTTTAAGTACGATTTAACAATCATCGAATAATTTTTGGTACGAGTTTGTATAACTTTGAACATAACACTATTTTCTTAACCATGAATGTGGAATCAAAATTTCCGGAAAAATCAATTTCTAAACCCCTATTTCTCTGTAATGCATCGTCCAATTTTAAAACGGATTTCAGATTTAAATTAAGCTTAATAAGCCCTTGGTTTCGTTCTATGATTTATAACAAATTATCGCAAAAAAAATATTATTAAAAGACTTTGTAGCCCTCCTGGCCCCTAATTTGAGGGGTCAGCCCCTTTTTCTTGATATCATATGAAAGGTCTCGCAAATATAAACATAGTTTGTTCAACAAGTGTTCAAGAATTGTTAACCGTTCTAGAGATATCTGAACAACTGTGTTTTAAGGGCCGACCCTTAAACTCCTTACCGGGGCCACCAACAAAATTTTTTTAGATATCATATTGTTAAGAACATTATTTTACAATGCTTTTCAAAATATTTCTCCTTTTCTAGACATTAATGATCAAAGTTTTGGACTACTGGCCCCTTGAAACCCCTAATTACGTAACATATGATTAAGGTATGGTACTGCATAGATAAATAGCTGTACAATGAATATTTTTTATATTTTTGCTTCTATAATATATAACAAATTATTGTGTAGTAAAAAGTTATTATAAATAGACTTAAGAGCCCTCTTGGCCCCTAATTTAAGGGGCCAGCCCTTTTTTCTTGATATCAAATAAAAGGTCTCGTAATAATAAACACATTTTGTTCAACAAGTGTTCAGGAATTGTTGACCGTTTAAAGATATCTGAACTAATGTGTTTTTAAAACTTCTTACTGGGGCCACCAACAAACTTATTTTAGGTAGCATATCGTTGAGAACATTATTGAAAGCATTTTGTGTTTTACAATGCTTTTTAAAATATTTCTCCTTTTCTAGATATTAATGATCAAAGTTTTAGACTTCTGGCTGCTTGAAATCCCTAATTACGTAATATATGACTAAGGTATGGTACTGTATAGTTAAACAGCTGTACAATGAATATTTTTTCTTCTATAATTGATAACAAATTATTGTCCAGTAAAGAGTTATTGCAAAAAGACTTTAGAGCCCTCTTGGACCCTAATTTGAGGGGCCAGCCCCATTTTCTTGATATCCAATGAAAGCCCTTGGAAATTGAAACAACTTTTGCATTACATACTTTAACAAATTATTTAAAGGTAAAAAGATATTTTACAAAACGTGTTAAAATTTTGCTTAAAATTTCGGTGCTAATTTTCGACCTTGGGCGAGCTTCGGCGCCTTGCGCATTTTCCACAATGTCAAATACAGAGGATCATCTACAGACATATATCTACATATTACTGAAAATTTCACGTTTTTATTACCATTAGTTTCGGAGGAGTTACGTGGACAAAATGGTCCTTAAAAAATCACAAAATCTTAAAAATCTTAGACCGGAAGTGACGTCATCGGCTAAAAATTTAATAATTGGAAGCACGTTTAATGTTCTATCAGTCCTGTAAATTTGGTGAAAATCGACCAAGTAGTTTTTGAGTTATAGCGCTCGAAAAATGTCAGAGGAAAAATATAAAATAATAATAAAAAGAAACCGTAGAATAACAAGAGGGTCTTCCGTTGAAAACGGAAGACCCTAATAATAGAAAGAAACAGTAGAAAAACAAGAGGGTCTTCCGTCGGAAACGGAAGACCCTAATAATAATAAAGAAAAAGAAACCGTAGAATCACAAGAGGGTCTTCCGTTGGAAACGGAAGACCCTAAAAATAAGAATAATCTTACAAGCACAATAATAGTAAGGTCTTCCGTTGGAAACGGAAGACCTTAATTAAACATGCTAAAATAATTCTAATGAGCCATATGTTTCAGATTTTGTCTTTAACTATTATTTATTTACATGTTCTGATGATTTTGCCAAACTTAAAACGATAAAGCCATATATAGTTTACTGACAAGGTAATCATGACGTCCAATTTTCACCGCAATCCTAAGCACGGTCATTGTCTTATTCAAAATATAGAGGTGTGAAAATATAATGTTCAACACAGAGCAGGTTCCGCATGAACACACAGAAATCACAAGTACAATTAGATGCCGATCAATTAACGGGGGTCTTGACTGTGGGCTGGTTAACAGGGTTCACCCGTACGGTCAATTTACAACTACGATGAATTGAAGGCAATTATTTTACAGTTACACATGTGCACTGCTTGGTCATACGATGAACAGTACGTTAAAAATACTTATAAAATACAAAAGCATTAAACATTAAACAAGCCGGGAAGTAAGACGTACATGTGTGACTGATATATAAACAAATATAAAATTGTCAATAACAGATTATGTTGCAAACCATTACGTCAATGGATTTTGACAAATTTTATTGGAACTTGACCCCTACATATGAATAAAATAAGTATTTTAAATTCATAACTTTACATGTTATAGGTTTAGGAAGTATTAATTGACATAGACAGGAGCTGTTCTGTGCTAAAAGTGTTTGGTATACTTTCTATATCAAATGTATACGAATGTATCATCAAATTAAAAAAAATGGGATTGAAATCACCTGCACTACATGACTAGTGCTGGATTTTAAACCGATTTTGTAATATAACGTATAACTTCAGTAAAATTATAATTAATGCTTATTATATCTTATTACAGAAACATGTGCTTGTTTCATAAACATATATCAATGATTGTGTTAACCGTAGTACATAAAGTAAATACATTAAGTATAGAAATACACGAATCATGACACAGTCACACATACATGTATATACATGTAGTAAAGTCTAAAATGCATGTAAATAAACAATTATTATATTAGGAAGAAACTCTAAGTGGTTTTTACTTAATATCATTATCAACTGTACACTTATAAAATGGTTTGTTTCTGTGTACATGTATTGGCGTGATATTTAGGTTGTACGATTATTTGGTATGGTTTGTAATAATGAAGCATTTACAACGACTTTACCTTAAGTTGATAATTAAAGGATTTAAGAAGGAGTCTTACGAAATAGGTATATTAAGTAAATGAGTGTAAGTAAAATACTTCATCATACAATGAATGCGATATACAACTAGCTAGACTCTGAGATTTATTTTACTAATTAATTATAATTTACTAATTAGTTTTACTAACTCAGATACACACATATTGAAAAACAAATCCCTGCCGGGCTACAGTTATAAACTCATGCTTAGTACCGTGTATATGTTATGTAACAGTCTTTTGTTCACTCCTGACAGAAAAACCCTGCAATCCACACAGAATATACAGGAAAATCACAAAGAGGAGTTCACCTGGACAAAGAATGTATACACATGTATACACGTGCCCGAGTACCTAAGATTAATGATTTCATCATTAAACAAGATCAGACATCAGTTTTTCTTTTCACATTCAATTAATTACTTAGTAAATTTGTTAATCGCCATATTTTCCACATTTAAAGATAGTAACATGTATACATATAGTTTCAGTCACGCTGAAACCTACAATAACTGTACATATAAGCATGTGCGGCTTCATGATCATTAGGTTAGAATTAAACCTGTTGAAAATAATTGATATCACTTTTAAACTCAAATCAATTTTAGTAATAGTTTCAGCAATGCGTAAACCATTTGGAATCTTCACTTAAAGTTTCCGCATGCTGAAACCTAGCGGAAATGTGCTGAAACTGATTTATATTTCCATAATAATTTACACAACTTTTAATACATTTCAATATTGGTTTCCGCATTGCGGAAACCATCAGTAATCTTAGACTTAAGTTTCTGCTGACTGAAACCTAACGGATACTTGCTGAATCGATATAATGGTTTCCGCATTGCGGAAACTATTCATGAAACTTCAACTTCAAGTTTCAGCAAGGTAAATTCCATATAGTTTCAGTTTTGCTGAAACTGGATTTTTCATCCAGTGGACATTAACTATTTAGAATTACATGTAATTACATGTAATTTACATGTAGTACATGTAAAATACAAATTTAGCCATAAAATCTTCTTTTTGTCAGTTTTAGCTTGAGAAAGAACAATATTTAACAATTTCTTATCAATTTAACTAAGGGTTTAAAACTTCATAAAACTGCATTTCTATCAATTAATTTCAAGAAAATTTAAAGAAAATGGTGCAATATTATTCAGTTAATCAAAATTCAACCCTGCATCTGATTTCAATAGGAATAATATGCCTATAAAGTGTTTTAAAATAAGGACAAACCCAAAATACTAGAAAATTGCACTTTTTCTAAGGGCCACCCCCTATTACATTTTGGCCCCCAAATCTCATCACAGGGTTGAACAATCATAAAAATTCAGCCAGTTTCCCATTTTACACACATTGAACATCTTTTCTGTCCCCATATTGTTAAACTTTAAGCCTATTAAAAAATTGACATTTTCTTAAACTTTTAGAGTTTGTTTCTCTCTAACCAAAACACTCTAAAATCAGAAAGTTCATGCAATTCTGAGTAAAACTTTTTAAACTTGGTCTGATTTCATTGAAAAATAAAAAAGTTATGGCTGTTTAAGGATTCCCCACATTCCCGGCTGAATCACCTTAACCTGTTTCTGTAAGGTTTTCAAGATATATCATGACTTCTTTCAATCCAAAAGACATTTTTTCTTTCAAAATCAGTTATAACAAGAAACCTTTATCCCTATAAGATGTAAAAACATTGAAATATTCACATTTAGTACTCACACATAGGAGAATTCAACTCATATGTTTATAATCACCTATCCCCCTGCAAATGGGATTAAGAAAAAACAGTCACTATTAATCCTTGCAATCAACTTTTTTGTTTCTAAATGGTACTAACAGGTTTAAAAACTCTATTGAAACATAAAAGCAACTTATTTGAAACACAAAACCTTCACTTTCATCTCTTCATAAGGGACAGATCCTTAGAAAATGGCAATCAGGCATCTTACCCGGGGAGTAATTTCCCAAATATGCTGAACGGATGATGATGAAACCTGATTTCTCTGTTTATTCTTTAACCAATACCAAAAGATCTAGATTTACTTGTTATAAAGATTGAAATACATGTTTTACATACAAAGAAATACCAAATTTGAACATCATGACCACAACCCCATCATGAGGTGGGAATACGTGCAAATGACAAATGGTTAAAAAATGCACACAAATTCAATCTTTCTTGATATATTTTCAATAAAGAAGAAACCAGACATATGTGTTTTGTTTTAAATGGGAGCAATTCAATGTATCTATGAAATTTTATCAAAAAAATGTGAAATAAAGCCCATTTTTGGGTTGTCGGTAAAGAAAATCGAAGGATGGGGTGTGTTTTTTTTTACCATCAAACAGTTTAAAATTGCTTATAATGACTTAAAATGCAGACATTAACTATTTAGAATTACATGTAATTACATGTAATTTACATGTAGTACATGTAAAATACAAATTTAGCCATAAAATCTTCTTTTTGTCAGTTTTAGCTTGAGAAAGAACAATATTTAACAATTTCTTATCAATTTAACTAAGGGTTTAAAACTTCATAAAACTGCATTTCTATCAATTAATTTCAAGAAAATTTAAAGAAAATGGTGCAATATTATTCAGTTAATCAAAATTCAACCCTGCATCTGATTTCAATAGGAATAATATGCCTATAAAGTGTTTTAAAATAAGGACAAACCCAAAATACTAGAAAATTGCACTTTTTCTAAGGGCCACCCCCTGTTACATTTTGGCCCCCAAATCTCATCACAGGGTTGAACAATCATAAAAATTCAGCCAGTTTCCCATTTTACACACATTGAACATCTTTTCTGTCCCCATATTGTTAAACTTTAAGCCTATTAAAAAATTGACATTTTCTTGAAGGTGGCAGGGGATAGTTTTTTTGGTCGAGGAAATGTGAGGCAGATGCTGCTCATATATTTGATCTAATTATTCAGTCGATTTTTAAATTTGCTAAAATTGGTTTGCATGCACGGGACACATGGTCCCGACTCTTGAGAATTTTTAAACATTTCAGAATAAAACAAGTACAACTTACATATAGCACTATATAGAATAGCTAGGGACGGTCTCAAAATTTTCTGAAAAATTACCCTTTTTTCACATTTTCACGGGTCCAGCACCACGCTCCAGTCCCGAGCAACTGCCATAAACTACCATAGAATTTGTTGCTTAATGTATACCTATGCAAATAATCACCAATTAATGGGGGGTCAATCACCTTCTTTTCGAGTGACATTTCGTGTTCTGAACCCACCCCACTTTTCAAGCACAAAACCGAAAGTGAACATTTTGGCCACAGTTTCGCATTTTCATTCCATATCTGATGAAAAGTGCTACCAGTATTAAAGTGTCATATATCAATAAAATTTACATTAGCTCCTCTATCCACAAAATGAATGCAATAAATATTCTAGCAATTTATACCCCTCAAATAACCAGCCAAACCTCAGGTTCTCCCTTTTGACCGGGTCTTTCGTTCGAAACTATCCCCTGCCACCTTAGTGCGTTTCATTTTACTTCACAAGACTCTGTGACTCACCTCTATCTTTTAATTGGTTTGACTTTATTTCTTGTTTATTGATAATACTGTCGACTCCTGTGTTTTATTTATCCATATTTGACTGAGAACAAAAATATTTGCAGTTGATGTGAATTAATATTTAAAGAATTTACATGATATTCATTATAATATAAGCTGCAAACATTATTTTAAAAGAAAAATTCTTAAGTCTATATTGTGTGTTAATTATTATCTTTGAAAATTTTAAATAAGAAAAAATAATAAAACTGTACACAGTATTTTTTAAACTGAATCATAGTATACCCGGTACACAATTTGTTATTCATATATAACATGTGGTTGCCAAATATAATATATAACCTATATATAGTAATATTCAAGTAAGAGAGAAGAACTTTTTATTAATATACATACAATAATTATAACAAAACATTCAAATAACAATAACAAACATGTCAAATCACACAGCAAAATAATATTATTCTGATTAAAGTTTACATATGAAAGTTTATAAAATTTCATTAAACTTGCCACCTTTCATAAAATTAACAGCGCACAATTAACTGATCCATGAAGAGGTCCTCGCGTTCCAATAGCACAGAAACCTTTTAGTTCAGTGCGCAATTTTCACTCTCTAGCTTGCAAGAAGACAAACTGTGCGAGAAGACGGCTCCACCAATGAGCAAGAGTGAAGATCTACCAATGAAGAAGGATCAGTCATTGGGTGAGAAATCTCCACAGAACTTGAGGAAGCAGCATTCACCATCGCGGGAAATAAAGCATCTAATGTCGAAGGCGTAGGAGGAATTCAGGTGGTGGCAGAAGTGTAATTGAGGGGTCCATGGTCAATGAAATTTGTGGCTGTACTGCGTAACCATATGTCGACATGGCGAAAGATGTACCAGAAGAGTCCAGGGTCAATGAAATTTGTGGCAATAACCATCTGGCTAGTTGCCTTGGCAATAGTTGCCTCCAAAATGGTACGGTTTGTCTCCGTATGGATATGATAATTTCATATGGAAAGTGGCTTTGTATATCCGACATCCTCTGACCTGTGGACCAGCACATGATGAGGGCATAACCACTTATTAACATGTCGCTCTTCCCAGTGAGTTAGAATTTCACCTTTGATAGGAAAGTTCCTCGGAAATTGAAATCTGCAAAGGGGCACTCCATGCTGGCAAGATAGCTCAACTCCTGGTCATGAAGACCATCTTCATAACTGATATCTTCCTCAGCCATGAGGTCCAATGCATCTCTTTGAAGATCCATATCTAATCTTGACATAGTTTCTGAAAAATAATAAAAATGCACTTAATTTTATGAACTCGACAAACTAATACATATAATTCATAGAAAAATTAATTAGACCTTTCTCCGGGACTAGTCTAATGTTCAAGGTAGTACAGTTCCTCACAATAAATAAATTGAAACTGGGTGATCTATCACTCAATATATATCACATTATGTTATATATGTACAAATTAATACAGTCGATACACAATCTAAAGCAAAAGCCCAAAGTTTTTAAATAAATATGTATATACCAGTACGTAATATGTACAATAATCTCTACTCATTTCATATGAGAGTAAATATTAAATAATAAATTATACTTTCTATCATTTTATGTATTATGTAACGAGTTCTTGAACTTTTCCATGGGTCTATGCTTATTAAAATATGCTAAAAGACACATCTGAAAAAAAAAATTAACCTATACTCCTATATTATAATAATGACGCAAGGTATCTAACAATTTTCCCAGTCAGGCCTAAGAAAAAAAAGTTTGTTTAGGGTAACAATGATGGAAAAATTAGGTTGGGTAGGTTGAGATTTTTTTTCTCTTTATTTTATCTTCTTTTTTATTTGGCACAAGGGCACAAATACAAATATAAAATCATAAGGTTGTTTGTTTGTATCATATCTAAAAATGGGTTTTTAATGGAAATAATATGAAAATCACAATCCGATAAAAACAGACAACTAAATAGGTAGGATTGGGCATAGGTTAGACCTGGTTACCCTAAACACATAATATTTTTTTAAGCCTCAGCAAGCAATGTTTGACCGCAGTTTACACATATTTAAAGACAATAAATGTAAGCACGTCAAATCAAAAAGATTGACAGTCCTGAAGAGGGAAAGAGACAGATGATTGAAAGAAGACAGCTTAAACATTTATTTAGTATATTATGTATATTTCTATACTTACCGATAATATGTATATTTATAACATAGTATTATTTTAACTGAAAATTTAATATATAGATTTGGGTCTTAGACTAATAATTAAATAGACCCTTCCCATTGACCCAATTGGGAAAACCCCCTAAATTTCCCAATTTACTTATCTACAAATTTCTAATATCACAAATTTTACATTGTGTATATAAAAAAATTGTGTTCAAGTAAAATTTGAGCTGTAAAACTTCAATATTAAGAAGTTAACAAAACATTATGTTATGATTTATAGATGTCCAGTGACTCCAGTCCTTCTGATAATATATTAAAGTATCTTAAATTTTCCAATTTGACAAAAATGTCAATAATTTTCCCAATTGGGAAGGACCAGGTCCCTGTAACAAAAAGTGCCGTGACAGCCTTGCTCTTGTGTATGTGTTAATTGTGCATTATGAATGTTTTTTGTACAATCTTCCTGTTGCCTCTTGAGGGCCCTTAATATTGGTCAATAAAGAAATTGAAATTAAAAAATATGAAGTACTATCAAAACGTTCTCATTGCATTTCGCATGGAAGCAAAAACTAGTCTTGGGAGGGGGTACTCAACATCATTCAGAGTTTGATATGTTATTACTATACTATGGGAATAGTTTTGTTTTGGTTTTTTTACCAAATTTAATATCAAGTGTTTCTGGATAAAAACTACAACAATAACAACATCACCAACAAAACAATTTGTTAATAAATGACATCAAATATTTTCAAGGGATTCTTATAGATGTCCACTTAAAAATCTTCAGACTTAAGACTCTAATGTAAATATAATAGCTAGTCTTAAAACATAATTCAGTTATGAGCAGGTGGGATTAAAAAGATAATAAATATTTTATTTTAAAAACAACACAAATAAAGCTTTCCTATATGTCATTTACACGATAAAATAAAAATATTGATATTAACTGAATGAGTATATTTGGTCATACTAGGGCCTAAAGTCAACCTATATGTACGATAATTATAGTGCAAGTACTAAGCACACAATGCCATTCATCAGCTGTTCATAGACTTTTTTCATCGTTTAGACAGGTCAACGGACTTAAAAACATTGTTAATCAAGCCTTTAAATGCATTCAGATTTCTATCAAAATGCTGGCGCACTATAACAAGAACGATTTTCTCGGAAGAAGATGAGCAGAACATGATACATTTACAACCCAGCAATCACGGACACTCACGCTAAAAAAAAAGGTCCATTGTCTCTCCGAATGCCCAAAATCCATCAACTTCTACTCTCAGGATCGGTCGGCAGTGTGTGGAATGACAGCTCTCAGTTTATCCTTCTATATCCGTTAGAAAAGGGTATGCAGCACGCAGCAGTGCTTGTTTCACCTTATTCGTCGCCATTTTTGTTTACGCTCTCAACCGACCTTAGCGTCGTTTTGGATTTTGACGCGCGGCTTATGAATATTCTTTGAGAATGGAGTTATGTCTGATTTTTTTAACAAGACTGCCCTCCATACTTCCGAGTGTTTGAATAAAGACACACGTGTTTGAGGAACTATATATTTTGTCAACGCCTGAAAATATTACACTTACCTCATAATTAATGTTGTAGACCATTAAACTTCACTATATAGTTTTAACAAGAATATAATAACAACACTTGATTTACGGATTTATTTGTTTATTCTTTAAGCAAGTTGACAGTGGATAACAGCGGTTTTGCATCAAAACATATAACTATATTATATCACACACACCAATGCTTCCACATTAATGAGTGTTTAACCCTCTTCTTAAATATAAATTTCACAAATTAATGTATTTAAATTTTCAGTTGATAAAGGACGTAGCGAAAATAAAATGAAACTGTAAATCAACGTTCAGTGACAAAAAGATCACAATTCTCTAGACGTGTTAGTTATTCCTTCTTTCTCAAACGTTCCAATCTCTGTTAATTTAGCCTATTTCAATGTAAAACATAAACGTGGATAATATTGGTTTCATTACCAGACGCTTTTGTTTAATAATGTGTCTGTTTTGTGATGGTTTGACATTGTCTGATCCCAATAAAAAGTTAACTTTAAAGGTATATGTGGCGTATTTTTAATGAATAACAGTTATAAGTTCTGATTATTTGCTTCATTTCTTTACTTAAAGATAGGACTTTCACATAAATTACGCTTTATAAGTCAATCGCATAACAAAGATACAAGAAATCAAAAAAATATTTTTAAATTTTTACCGGCACGGTAAAAAATACAAAAGATTTGAATAACCCCGCCTTAAATGGGTCACGTGACATCCATCTTGGTCTATCAACAAGAATGGCGACGACGAGAATGATAGGTATACCGTTAAGTTTGACAGATTTGGCAATGAAAGAAAAAAGAGACAGACTGACAAGGATAGGAACAAAGGGAAGATTGTCATCGGAGACCATGTAGATTGATGGAACAGGAATTAAAGCCGAATTAAACTTATTAAGTTTCCATGATGAAGTTGTAGGGCTGGGTTTTTGCTAGTCAGGTTCGTGCTCAACGTGTCCCGTGTCTTTACTTTATAAGTTTTAAACCACAAGTGGATTTTCGTTTAGAGGAATTTTTGAATAAAGAATAAATAAACACTCTCAGTACATGTACATGCATCCCTCATGGAGAGGGGTATTTACTCCGTTTGTGACCGTGTCGATGATGCTAAAATCGGGCTTCGTCTTTATTACACTTAATAAACAATTTATATCGTTCTACATTAATGAATATCGGAATAGTAATGCTTCGAGTATCATCTGATATAAGAATTATTTAATTTAAGACATGAAAAACGTGACTCTAATTTGTAAACAAACTCTTCTTCCATCGTGTTTTCAATGCTAGGTTTTCCCGCACTCATGCGCAGTGGCGTTATAAATGGCGCATTACATTAATATTAATCAGACGTGTAGCAAAGTTTAGAGACAAATAACTAAAGACAGAACATGTTTTATGGGCCTAGAGTTTGTAAAACGTCTAATTATAAGAAATATGATGTATATTTTTACTCAAACTCATGTCAAACTTTTTACTCCAAATACGCCACATATACCTTTAAGTAACGACATTTAAGTACAGTTGGATATGTCTAAATTCTATCAAACATACATTTTTCCCATTTATAACAGAAAGGTACCCATTTAAATAAGTTTACAGTGCAGTTCAGGCTTCATGACTAATGTTTTAGTAACGAGAAGCTCTCAGTACGGAAAAAGGTAAAATATAAGTTGTCAGATGTGAAAAATGAACAACAAACTAGCTGTCTTGCAATGTCCGAAAGGAAATCATTACCACACATTTTATTTTAAACATTTGCGTGAATACTTTATTATCATCATAATTTTTATGTACTCTGCATCCGTTTCTGGTGAATTAATATATTCATTGTCATTTCCGTGAAACAGTTTATTTATACTTTAGTAAGACAATCACTTAACAAAAGAGGAAATTTCCTGCATTTTAAAAATCTAATCTCATTTTTCCAATTATTGTACCCGGTACTAGTTTCGTTTTGTACAATTATTTACGTTACTAAACATTTTTAATGTTCCTGTGTTATTTAAGGCCGAGAAGACTGCACTTAAATTTTTGCTATGCATAAAAAAATTCAGCTTTAGAAATGAACAAATGTCATTTATTGAAGTAAATGACAGAAAGAAAAAAAATATCAGCAAGGTGGTCAGCATAGACTAGAAAAATAGGTGAATACTGTGTAAAGTCTTTGGCAGTATATTATGCAATTTGCTGACCCCTTATAGTAAAACATACAGCAATGATATGCCAAACATAAAAAATATAAACATGGTACACATATATACCCGAATATAAATTAAAGGGAAACATATAAACATGACAGAAGAATGGGATGGATAGAGGGTTTCCCCCAAAAATAAACAAACAAAAAAAGCTCAGCGTGGTTTTCTCCTGTAGTAAACATGTCGATAATGGTCACGTGGTCTAAAGGAGCTACGCTGAATGGTTTAAACTTTATTTTTACATAGATGTAATTGAAAATAGAATATTGATCCAGAGATAAAATCACTATTACATAAACATCCAACACCCATGTAGGAGATGTCTCGATAACTACGACTTTTTTAGGAAAAAATAATCATAGAATCATATTATATCATTTCTACAATTTTTATTAGTTGCCTTTTTTTCTTTCGTTCTCGTTGATCATATATATACAAAAATATATTTGCGAACACCAATATTGCTCCCGCAGCAACTGCAATCTTTATAAAGATAAGAGTGATGCTATTTTCTGTCGATGATTTCGTACTTGTGCAACATGATGATATTATAATTGTCTTTGGAATTAAACTTGTGCTGTTTTCAGTAGAAATGTTAGATCCATGAGTAATCAATGCTGGACTTGTTTTTCCTTTAAATTCAATGTTTTTATTAGTGCTCTTTTTGACAATGTTTACTTAACACTTTTAGTATCAAAAGGGTTAGTGATATAATTAAAGATAATTAAATATAAAGTTTCTATCGAAAAACAAATTTAGTATACCATCGATAAGTGTACTGCACCCTGTAGATACATCACACTGGTCTTTATTACATTTACATAACCCTTGACATCTTATTCCATATGTAGGGAATGGACATTTCTGAGTACAATTTAATCCGCTAAAACCTGACATACAAGCTGAAATTGTAATAATTAAAAATAAATACCAATAAATATATTTGTCGAACGTTAAGCCTAAGTTGCTTTACCTTTTAATTTTTTTTATAATAATCATGCCAAGAATAAACTACATACCTTCACATGCATTAGTTTTAGAGTTCCATTTGTATCCTTCACAACAGGATTTAACGTTCCTTAACAAAGAAGTAAATATGTTATTATGTAAAAAACAATCAATTTTTTTCTCACATTGTCGCTCTCATTTGATTTTAAAACCAACTTATTTTTACCGTTTGATCACATTGACTTACAACTAAATGAGAGAACTCGCAAGAGAAAAGAACGTTTCAAATCATATTGATTTAATCAATAAAATATGTTCAAACCAACCAATAATTATAATGATATGACATAACCCTATGTATTCTCATCAAACAATATGTTTAGGGAAAATATTTCCATTAAGTATCTTTTTTCTTTTAAAGATATGACAAGCGATTGCGTTGCCTGTTTTGTTACTAAGAAAGAATTAACATAATCTTAAATGTTAACATATTGGTTGAAAATTGGTTGAAAATTGCCATCCAAGACGGAAAGTGAAACATATCAACGTCAATTAAAAACATTGCATTGTTTTAATCTATTTGAAATTAAACATGAATGGCATTGCCCTATTACTTTGATTTAACCATGAGTTTCAGATAATTTCAGGCATAAAAAATCAAATGAATACAAAAAAGTAAAATTGTAATCAATTGTGTATGGCAATTTTGCGAGTATTAATTTCATTGATAAATATATTTAATTTTATGTATGTATTATGCAATACAAAGAAGTAACATATATTTCGCATATATTAAATGCTAAATTGCACACATAGATTAAATAAAAACAATAAAGATATGGGTTTCAAAATAGTCATAAATATTATATGATAATTTCTCTGGTTTTCCATGTTAACATATGATGCAAGATATAACTGTATTCTAAACGAAACTTGGAAGCAAACAGACAGACATGCATACATTTATTTTGATATATTAACGATTTTACTTAAACCTTTTAAAAACATATATTAGTCTCTGAAAGAGCGATCTGTTTACTATACAATTTATGTCAGAATAAGCTTAACGGACTGCTTAACAATTAAGAATATTCATATGTTATTTACTCACCCTATGCATTCTGGAATATTGCTGTCAACTGTAGTAGAGCAAAAGATAAATATCAATAAAAACATCCTCAAAGAGCCTGCTAGGTATTGCAAACTAGAAAAAAGAATAACACGTTGCGTTTTGAAAGCAAATTCTGGGCAATGAATCCCTGGTAAGTGCACGGTTATCTGTTTGTACTTTGATTAGAAATTTAACTTCCTCTATAGGTCATAATTTCGTGACTTTAACACAATTCATTGCCTATGCTTGGGTATAAATAGAAATATCAATTAAATATCCATTGTGTATATCAAGCACTTTGAAAGACAAACGAAATAATGTATGATATGAATGATTTGGGTTTTTGAATTTTGTTTTCTTGATTCCTTAGAAATTTACTAATTACAGTAAAACGTTTCATGAGGACGCAAAACAAAATTTAAACAAATTGGTTCGACGTTGACGTACAATATAGTAACAAAAATAACCTTGATCGATAACAATCACTAACATACCATTATATGCATTTCAATAAGATTTAATTTTCCTTAAAAACTGAAACAATAATCATGTTTAATGCAATTAATGTGAAACTATTCTTTATAACATGTTCAATTCCGTAATGATTGATGAACAGTTAATGTATTGAAGGTGCACTCTGCCTATACATATATACATGAAGCATGAGGACCTTAATATGTTTTGTAGCAAAGTGAAACCCATCAATTTGATGATTGCATATTGCATCTCGTAACAAATGTTTAAAAGTCATACGAAAAGATATCCTGAACATATTGAGTCATGTACAGGAATGAGTTCATAAGTGCCTAATTTTTATAAGATTGGCTATGTTTACCAGCTCTACAGTCAATCAAAATCACTCGAAACAAATTATCGACTTATGCATTATACAATATTCAATTACAGAAGCATATTTTCTTTCAAGAAATTAATCTGTATGCGTTTATTTTTGTCATTTGATAGCGTGTATTTTCTGATAAAAAACTCGAGAAAGAGTGGTATATATATATATATATATATATATATATATATATATATATATATATATATATATATATATATATATATATATATATATATCAGGTTTATGGAGTAATATACAAAATATCCCGACAATGTAGTAGAATAAATCCTGTATAAAAATATTTTTAAATAGTTCTTTTTATATTCTATGTTAAACATTGCGCCCCTGAATTATGAAAACATGATAGTTTTATATTGATACAGTCCCTGAAACGTTCTACTTTCCCACTTAAAATGTGAGTGAACGTGAGCACACGCTGAGCGAACGGTGAGTATGGAGGGTAATCGTGTTCAAAAATCCAGACCTGTAAACTTGTAAATTCAAATATGCAATCGTGTTGGTGTGTAAGTCTGAGTATGAATGTATGTCGTTCTGATCGTGTTACCTATAAAAACTCGAGCATAAACACTTTAAATTTTGACTCAGTTCCTTTGTATGATGCACATTTTGCTGCTTAATCGTTTTTGTTAGTTAAATTAACCTTCAACTTTGCACATTTTAAATTCATCGTTTCTGCATTTGTATACTCACCTTCGGATATAGCACAGTTGACATGTTACAAATCTACAAATGTAAAGTCTACAAGTTTGTCGAATTTTGACATGACCTTATATGGCAAATACTCGCTGCGGGAAAAGGCATGCCGCAATCGCCGGAATGCACTAAAATAAACATAAAATTCAGTTAAACTGTTCTAATGAACGATACTATTTTCTTTGGATCAAAAATATTTTTTTTTAATTTTTAAAAAGAAGATTTTGAGGTTTGATTGAAACTGGACCAAACAAGAAAAGGTGAATGTTTGTAAAAATCGGTGCCGGTGTGACGAATGCGCTGATTTCTGTAATGTAATTCCCATGGACACAGTCACTGGTACATGTGATATACGATAAGGGTTAACTTTTACTAAAACAAAAATTGCCTAAAATCTATTCCAATATTGCTAAAATAATTTGACATGTAATTTAAACTGAAAAATATAAAGTTGAATACATGCTCTTTTCTAGAAATAAGACGGATCAAGAAATTTCCTAGGGGGTGAATATTTTTTGTGCAACATGGGGTTTGGAGATCGCCGTGAAGCCCATATAGCTTCATTGCTTACCTAAATGCTAAGAATTTTGAGAGTGAATTTTATAGTCCTCTTTTCTTTAAAATTAAACGACTTGCAAAAAAAAAAAATTAGTAATTTTATGCGGAAAAATGTATGTATCTATATATTTTTTTTTCAAATATGAAAATGACTTTGTTGTGCAAGTGCATGATAAATAATAAAACAATGTGAAACTGTTATGAAAGAAGTTTTATAATCATTAATTATAGTACAAAATGTTGTCAAAAATTGAAAGGTTCTGAAGAAAGAAATAAGGGATACTCACAGGCACCTGACGTTATATATTTTTCTCATAATAAAAATAAATACCCTATATCTAATAATACACAAGGTATCCATCCCCGCCATCTTGGATTTATTTCAAACTGTCACATCAGCTGGAAGTTTTGCTTGAAACTCATTGGTAAAATTATTTTGCGATCCTCTCCGTCTTCCGATCGGTCATTCAACATCTAGGCTTACAACCAATTCCACCAAAACGGTGCATTACAACTGTCATTAATAAAAATCACCCCTCGATCTGCATCTACTGCCTAAAATATGCGACAAAAGGCTAAATCTTAAATGAATCCAAGATGGCGGGGATGGGTACCTTGTGTATTATTAGATATAGGGTATTTATTTTTATTATGAGAAAAATTTATAACGTTAGGTGCCTGTGGGGATACTAGTATGTTTTTCAAATTGTACTTTTTCTTCGAAGATCGAATTTCTGAAATTGAGGAACAGGTGGGTTAAACAGATTTTAATCTATATGAAATGGTAGAGATTTAATTTTAAAATCTTATAAATATTTACTGTAATGACAGTAATTTTACAAAACCAAGTAGCTACTTTATGGTAATCAGTACATGTTCACAAGCGGCTGTAAAGCTGTTGTCCTTTACAAAAATTTAGATTATCGGGGATCAAAATTTGTAAATGACACTGTAAAGCTTGGATTAACCATCTTTACTGAGTGTGTCTGGATTAACCATCTTCACTGAGTGTGTCTGGATTAACCATCTTCACTGAGTGTGTCTGGATTAACCATCTTCACTGAGTGTGTCTGGATTAACCACCTTCACTGAGTGTGTCTGGATTAACCACCTTCACTGAGTGTGTCTGGATTAACCATCTTCACTGAGTGTGTCTGGATTAACCACCTTCACTGAGTGTGTCTGGATTAACCACCTTCACTGAGTGTGTCTGGATTAACCATCTTCGCTGAGAGTGTCTGGATTAACCAACTTCACTGAGTGTGTCTGGATTGAATCGAGATTCTGGACGCCATACTTATATCCCGTAATAATTGCTTGATATCAGAACATTTTTGCTATTACAGTTAACCTTACGGTTGGAATTTTTTTTTCATGTAAAGGAGAGGGGCTGCCGCTACTCATGTCTCATCTAAATCAAAATCTTAAAACTACTGATTTCAGTAGATAGTTTTTCTTATCGATAATTCAGTTCTTTAATTAATCAGCGGGCCGACCCTCTACCCCGTGATTTTTTTCTTCTTCGTGGGTGGGGAGGGGGGGGGGGCTGGGGGGCTCTTGTCTCAACATTGTGGTAGCGATAAGGATGCTTTTGGTGATATTTTCTTTATTTAGCCGAACTCTAAGTATACTTACAAGACTTGTAGACTTTACATTTGTCGATTTGTAACATGTCAACTGTGCTATTTCCGGAAAACGGAGATATAATGCAAAGACTGCCGATTGAAATGTATAGTATAGTGACACGTTACATGTAAATAACAAACAGCATTTTAAAGTTGCAAATGTACATCTGTGGGAAGAATTACATTGAAGGTCTGCGGAGTCAACTTTAGAGTGTTCTTATAGATTACACGATCAGAATTACACACATTCATACTCAGGCTCACACACCAACACGATTGCATATTCGAATTATATTCGAGTTAACATGACTGGATTTTTGAACACGATTACCCTCCATAGGTAAGCGCACTCTAAGCAAACGATGAGGGCATGAACGGAATTTGGTGAGTTTTAATGAACGGTGAACGATGAGCGAACGCCTTGTGAACGCAAGATGGACGATTCATTCGGGGTGTCTCTGGAGTTATGATTACATTGTTTTTTGTCGGTAATCAGGACAAAATAACAAATAAACTACATGTACATGTACATTGCTGCTATCGTTAAAGTTGACAAACCAATCCTATCCTATCTTTTATCTTATATCCTGCATCCTATCCTGTAAATAATCTCTATCCTATCCTATCTCATTCCATTTATACAATATTTGGAAATAAAGAGTTTAATAAAAAGAAATTTAAAACAAGAATAATTTTATTAACGAATATCGAATAGTTTAATAACGAAATGTCTGATTAATGCATAAAACCCAAAATCTTTAGAACGACGCAACTTAATTAACTGTGCATCGGGTATATTAAATCTTTCGCGAAGTTTACACAATTACGTAAACAAACAGATAAGCTATTACATTTTTGTTTTCATATTTATATTTATCATACCGAATAAACCAGATAAAGAACTTTTATTTATTGTTGAAACAAATATTTTCATCAATTTGTTTTCCTTCTCATATAATAATCAAGGGAGTTTATCGGTAATCGGCTAATTCGTTCGGCGATAAATGTACCCGATCCGGGAAATCATAATAACTTATAATTCATAATTGAAACATTTGAATTCAGATTTATTATTAATCTATAAATCAACACGCATTTGAAATTAGGATACCTCTCTTAATTTGGTCTGTTCAGTTTATTGTCAGGCATTGGTACATTTGTGATTATTATTATACAAATAACGCCCGTTTCTTATTTATAAGTTTGTCTATTTATATATGTGTCGAATCGTTCGTCGATTGCTCAAGAATATGTACTTTAAATTCTACGGATTAGATTCTGATTAAAATGATGTTTCTGATGTGTAATATAAGTTTCCTTCCACCTTTACGCACGCGTTCTTTTCTCATTTTGTTGTGACTCGCAAATACCGATCCTTTCTCTTTGGAGTTTCGAATAAAAATAAATGAAAACGGGTTGAATGATAAGTGAACGCTGAACGAACGGTGAGCGCAAGGTGAACGCTTTGTGAACGCACAGTGAGCGCTTTGTGAACGGTGCACGCAAACTTTTTAACATTGCTGTTAATTACTTATATTTACGTTTAAGAATGACAAATCTTTCGGATTTATTAATATAACATTTGTTTTACGTTTACAATATGGCAACAGTCAAACAATACGTGTGTGCTATAATCATTGTGGCGTCTTAAAAGAGTTCACACAGAATTGAACGTTTTATCAATGTTCTAGGTTTATGCAAAGAAGAATATTCGCAAATGTAAATATGTAAAATTAAGCCCGAGTACTGAAGGACATACATGTAATCTATATGTATATCGTGTCGTTTGGAAACGGAAAACAAAATAGTTTGCTTATCAAAACATACATAGTAGTTTCACTAAACAAAACCTGATACAATGTTAAACAATATTTATATTTATTTACATTTATATGTAATAGTAACAACATCTCTTGCATTAAACGTTTGTTTTTAGAAAAAACATAAATACCACTATTATTTATGTTTCAAGCTGTGTTACTAATTGTGTTTTTTGTGAGGAACAAACGATCGTTAGCTAATAAAGGACACTTCCTTCCTTTTTTATCTAATGTTGTTTAGTTGATAGCTGGTTTAAGTTCAGTTTTGTACATAAATATAAAGCACTTGAAATAACAACAGTTCATGTAACGATTCAAAAACAATCATGTAATAATATCATTTCTGAAACAATTTCAATTAATTGTAATTGCATTCTTTCGTTCTTTGTGCTCATATACCCACAGAAATATATTTGCAAAGACTAAAGTTGATCCCACAATACTTACTATTTTTATCATAACAAGAATAATTTTACTTTCTGTCGATGATTTCGTACTTGTGCACTTCGATGGTATTAGGGTCTTTGAAACCAACATTGGGATGTTTTCATTTAGTAAGCTCAATTAATGGGTTACCATTGTTGAAATGGTTAAAAGAAACCAGCAATGTTTTATACCAGTTTGAAATTGTACACTTTTGGACAATTTTTTATTTGACAATTCTGGTCTAAAGAAGCTTAATATTACAATCAAAGAATAATCAATACACATTTGATAATGGGAAAAAAAGATAATTATACCATCAAAGAGTAAAGTACATCCTGTAGACACACCACACTGGTCTCTATTACATTTACATAACTTTTGACCTGTATGTCCACACGTAGGAAATGGACATTTCTTAGTACAGTTTAGTCCACTATAACCCGGCAGACATGCTGAAAGTTATATAAAGTAGACAAAAATCAGAATTAGTTTTAATTCGACCATGTTTAGCATTTTGTTAAAATTTGTTTTATCCTCTTCATCCCCATTCCTCCTCTAGCCACCCACCCCCCCCCCCCCCCCTCTAAAAAAAAATCCCCCAAAAGAAAAAAAACAAACAAGCAAACACAGGACACAAAACAAAAACATACCCAACACACAAACAAACAAAATACATACCTTCGCAAGCATTTGTTTTTGAGTTCCAGATGTGCCCATCACAGCAGGATTTTAAAGTTCCTTCATCAAAGTAAACGTAATAGCATTAATATATTGACATTTATATATTGACATAAATATTATCATTTGACTTTCAATATCAAATTATATATCAACTTTTAGTTACTTTGATCTACACTTGATATACATGTGTCCATGAAATATCACATATTAAATATATAAATACCAATTATTTTTTTATAAAGTTGAAAAATAGATTAGTACCACTAAAGAACCTAATGCAGGACATTTTTGATGGAAACTTACGCTAGAGACGATGCATACGTGTAACTCGCTTTATATAAAACGCTTATCTTTTCAAGATGTTAAATATTACTCATCACCCTATGCATTATAGAGTTTTGTTGCCGTTTGCGCAAAAACATAAAATGAATTGAAATGAAAAGAAAACCATTTTATCCGCCTCTGACTTGAATGGTTCATCATCAAAAGTATGCTTTTTTCAAACGTCAAAAAAATTAAACCGCCGCTGAAAATGCACGGTTGCCTTTTGTCGGAACTGCTATTTAAGTTCCTCTATATGTCACAAAGTCAATATTTCCTTTTTTAAAAACTATTCTAGAGAAAATTATTTCACCATTGATATAAAACAAAAGAGAAACTCAATTTTTTATTATTCATATATAATTCACTTTTAAATGGAAACAATAAAGCACATGGTTTAGATAGTTTAAATATGTTGTAAAAGATGCTTTGATAATAGTAAAAATAGTCCAGGACGACAGAATTAGGGATGACAGATCTTATTCGCTTTGAGCATATATATTGCGCACATAAAATAAATAATTGTTAGGATCATTAAATTCTCAAAATTACGTCGTCACTAAACGTTAATAAAAAATCGCTTATATAGGTGTTCTTCGTCATCAATATGATATTTTATATAGTACTAGTAGAAACTGATTGTGCTATAATGTAACATGTTTAAAGCATTTAAACATTTGTTTTTAACAACATTCTTAAAGGTAAGTAAGAACTTCTGTAGTGATTGTTTTGTTATCTGAAGTCGTTTTAAAAAGATCTACATATATATTTGTTAACAGAGTTTCTGCCAGTGATTCATTATACGCATTCAATATATATTCGTAATGAAATATATTATATTAACTTTATCATACAGATGTGCAGCACACAAGCTTATCATATCAGTTTTAAATTTTATTTTGGATAAAAAAATCTCTATCAGATTTTTATAAAATTGTTTCTTCTCTTTCAAGTATGTTTTTTCCACATTATATGTACGTTTATATGAAAAAAATGGTCATATAAACATTTTTGGGAATGGTCTATACTAAAATTCTTATTCGATTTTAATGGTATTTATTCATTCTTTAATATCTTTAGTTACTCTTACTCATATTAAATTAAGTTGAAAGTCGTTACTGTAAAAATGCAATAATTGCATTGTCCTTTTAAAAGACGAAGCTCAAATACAATGTCTCTTATATGGTTAAAATTTTATAAAGTTGCAAAAACACCACTTCTGTGTCAACAAATCAGTTGCTACATGTACGACGACCAGGAAGAAATGCGTTTGATCTGTAATAAAAGTTCATTCTAAAGTATAATAATAACACAATGTATTTAACTATGAATTACATGGAGTAAGCCGTTCAGTGCACTCGATTTTTTTTTCAACGGAAAAGTAGCAGACAGGGGGTTTCCATTCTCTTCCACAATAGTTTATATAAAATACATATAGGGTATGTCTGCTTTTATTCAAACATATTTGCTTTAGCGACGTCGTAACATTACTCACCGACCTGAATAGTTGTTTTACACCACAAACCTCTATGTATAAGTTTCGGGTTTGAACTCATTTGTTTTTCAAATTATTCCAAGGTAAACATTGCTCAAATTAAGCATGGTGCTCATCAAGAAACAAACTAAAAACTACATCTTTTTTTCAAACGTTAAAAATGATTTACACACATCATAACCTCTATATTTTTAGATTTTAAGAACCCCCATGCGTGATCAAATGACGCGCATCTAATCTGTCCGAGAATTCGTGGAGTGAAACAACTATTCCATTCGGCAGTAATATTTTGACGCATTAAATTCACACAACTTGTATTCGTCTTAATTGTAAGCGCTTTAGGGTTTGCGTGATTGAATTCACGTTTGTAACAGAGATATATAAGCAATAATTTACACAAAAAAGAAGAGAATTTTGAAACACAGAATTAAGGAAACCATAAGGAACAAAAAACAATACAATGGAAATTGAAAAAGCGTGAATATAAAAACAATAATGTGACATGCTAGTGTAAATATACTGAAGAATAATCAAATATGCGTAATAAGAATGAATGCAAGACAAATATACTTCTGGCAGTAATTCCCCTCCATACCTTCGCCTACTCTAATGTATCTGTGTTCACAATTATTGCAAAAAAGAAAATTACAGGCGCCTGTCGTTAAAAAAATATTTCCATTTAAACCCTGTGAGAAAATCTTATTAAATTTATGCAAATTTCATGTTTTAAACTTATAAAAAATCTATTATTTGTCGTAATAAACTTGGCATACTTGAAATACATGTACTGTCATGTATCGGTACATCCTAAAAATGCCGTTTTTGTTTGTTTGTTGTTTTGGATTTTCTTTATTTGTTTTTTTTTTTTTTGGGGGGGTGTCTGTTAAAAAGTATTTAAGCGATAAAAATAGTTACTAAGAAATATCACCGCATGTCCATTTCCCTTTGGATTTTTTCCCTAATATCAAATCTGAATAAAATAAATCTTTTATAATCGACGATTCATGGTTAATTGAGTGTTAATCATAAAAAAACCGAATGCGTGGATCTATTCATCTAGAAGGTTGGGGGGGGGGTCTGGGAGGGGGTCCGGACACCGTAAACCATAGCGCGTTATCGAATAAGGGTTTCTTCGATTTATTTTGTTTCTGATTAACTGAATGTAGAACTGCCATAAAGTAATTTTAAACAGAGCCATTATAGACTTACGTCAACCCAATTTTAGACGTAATTTTACGACTGTTTTTTTACATTACGTCAAACGTACGATTTTTGTAAATAACCAAAATCTTACATAAAAATCGTTCACGATTAAACATACTAGTTATTGTGAATAGGCCCGCTGGGAAAGGACGTTTTAGGGGCCGACGCGATATCTTCTTATCTTCTTATCGGGACCTTTACGAAACTTTAATGTTTGCATATTGTTTTTCATATCATTCTAAGCATAATTATGACTTTATTGCTTTTCAAAACATTTCCCTGTTTTGAGATATAAATATTGATGATCAGACATTTGCACTTAAAGCCCCTAAATACTCTTAAGTACGTAATAACGTAATGCATAAGAAAATCATATATAAATAAGTTTACGAGATCATGCACATATCCTGGACATTTTCTAGGTAGAGAGGGGGTGGGTGGTGGAGAGGCTGAAAGATAATTTTGTTTGACGTCCCCCCTCTCTAACAAACTCTCTTGATGCCTATTCAAGGCAACACAGGTTTTTCTTTAGTAACTAAAAAATATTTCGTGCTTTGCCATAACAAATAATTTTACTCCCGCCCTTTATCGACATGCAAAATTGTAACAGAATTTGAGACTTCATCTTATATTCTGGCAGCAAAATATGAACACTGTGCCGGATAATTATGCCAGTGCCAAGGTGGCATTTTTGCACCCGTCTAAGCTGCACATATAAAAAAATTCAAATATGTCACAGGATAGACCATTGCTTAAAACGTTTACAGCCACCTTCGTTAACATTGTATCTCACCTGTCAGGTGAATATTTACTTTTCAAAAAAAAATTCCTACAGGAAATGAAAATAGTTTTTCCCATAGAAAAAATAATATTCCTACAGGAAACTTCCTATAGGAATTTCAATTGCGATATAATTTGATAAAATCCGGTGGAAAATCTAAACTTTCTATAGGAAAACTACCCATCTGAAGCAAAGTCCTACATGAAATAGCTTTCTCCTATAGGAAATATAATTCCTTTAGAATTTTTTAGAAAATCCTATAGGATTGTCAAAATTTCTTGTGGTAGAATCATTTCTCCTATGGAAATTATGATTTTTTAATGAGATTTTAATTTTTAAAGGTATATATCTTATCTGTCATGTGAAACACACTAAAGACAAAGTGGTTATATAATCTTTAGACAATAGTCTATCATTTGGTATATATTTATTTTTCCGAAACTGCATTTTAAGCGGGTGCATAAATGTCACCTTGGCAGTGGCATAATTATCAGGCACAGTGTCTATGTCAGTTAATGTATAAATACAGCGGCGTCGAGAGATATTTCATATTGGGGCGGCGGATTTGATAGATACCGTATAACGGGTAATTTTTACTGCTGTGATTTTTTACGAATTTGTCTTAAAATAGGGCGATTTGAATTTTTACGCGTAATTTTTTTACGAATTGGACATGTCCGTAAAAATTAAAAATCATCTGTGGTAAAAGGGGGGAAAATTTCACTGTGACTTTGTTACAGTTAACACACATACAAATCAGAAAAAGGTTTTTCTGTTAACGAGTTTCTTAATTATTATGATTGTGTTTATTCATTTACCTTTATTTCATATGTGATATACACTTTACTTATTTCTATTAATCTGGGTATCATCATTGATGTACACCATGTGCTCGTATCAGTTCGATTTACCGGGAAAAAAAGAAAGACAACTCCATTTCAAAATTTTTTTTCTCTCTCTCTCTTTTTCTTTCTCTCCCAACCAATAGAGACAACTACATCTCAAAAATCAAAGTTTTTATTCACATGACATAAACCACAAGAAAAATCGCAAGATGGAATCATTTCACTAAGCGATCCATTTGGATTTGGCATTGTAGATAGCATCGTATCTCCGCCATAGTTATTGACTGAGTGACTGAAATCTAGCTACTAACGTGGCATTAAAGTTTTAAAAAATACTCAAGACTGAATAAAAAGATCTTAACTGTTATCACTACATGACCAAAAGCGCTCAAACATACCTACATGTACATGTACAGCCGTCAGGGACTGAGCTGAAGGTCATGAACATTACTCTCATACGTACGATGTAGAAAATTTACGTGCGGTGCATGTTTTTTTACTTCTGTGAAAATTTACGCGTTTAATTTTTACGGATTTATAAAACTCGTAAAAAATAGTAAAAATTAGCAGCACGTAAAAAATACCCGTTATATATATATACGGTATTTGGGTGGGGACGAGGTGAACCAGATTTAAGGTTTTTTTTCTACAGTGAGTCAAATTATTCTTAATTTGATTAATTATATTGTCGCTTATTTGATGGCAATATAAAAGAAACCAAGCAACTTAATATTTGGTTATTACCTTTGACGACATAGAATGTGTATCAAGATAACGCAACTCACATTTATATAAAAAAAAGTTACGGTGCATTGTGTATTGAAATTATTTGCATACATACCAAACAGACGATCAATGCTCGAGAAAAAAAATTGCATAGCTATCGGTCAAAAACTTTAAACATTTATTATATAATGTAACGTAGGTTGATCATAGGGCCTGAGCACTGTGGGAATACTACATGATTATGAAGTACAAGCAAAATACGGTGGATATAAACATCAAATAGTTGCTCAAAGGATATGGGCTTGTTTTATACTCTCACAAATATACCATTGATTTATAAATCTGGAACAAATTAACTCATTTTATAATATTGTATACCAGTAAAAAATCATTCACTGCATTAAAAATTATACTTTTTTGGAATCATACACGTAAAGCGATCTTATAGGAATGTCAACTTCTGAAACAGTCAAGATCATACTAATTTCATTTACACCACTAGACTAAATATGAACTGACCTAATTTAAAATTTCTTCTGTTGTTTGACCCAGACTCTATTCGACATGCGGTGTAGCTTGGTAATTGACGTTTAAGTAAACATTATATGTAAAATACAGTGACGTGTCACTGATGATTTTCAATTCAACTGTATACAAAGTGAACGATGAAATAAAACAGTGAAATAATTAACAAAGACATATAAAGAAACATATAGCTCTTGGCAACATTTATATAAAAGGGTTAATCATGATGAAAAAAGTCATAATTTATTCACAGAACTCAATCAAGGTTGTAATCTATTGTCAATCACTGATTGAGTTGGGTTAAGGCTATGTGGAATTTTGAAATTTCAAATTGTTGTCGAAAGATTGTTTTGATACTATTAATACACTCTCGTGCATGTGTATCTTTTGATTTGATAGTTAATTTATACGGCGGTAATTTTTATACGACTTTAAGTTGCAAATATTTGCCATCTTTCATCAATAGAACCCTTTCAACTACTTTTATATTCCTTATTTCTTTTTTAACACTAATTGGGTATAATCTAAACCGTGTAGGATATGCAGTCTGCAGTTACATACTTACGCGAAACAGTCACTCAGGCAAAATGAGAAAAAAATAATGAAAAAAAATCAGGTATAAAAAAAACCCCAGAAACACCCCCCCCCCCAAAAAAAAACCCCAAAAAAACAAAAACAAAACAGTAACGACTAAAATTACCATCTTAATTGAATACTAAAGATATATCGGTTTTCATTTCAGCACTTTTTATGACTAATTAACGAGTCTTTAGATCTGGTTGTCTCTCTCTACATAAATCATTGATCTCTCATATGAAGATTGTTTAAAAACATAGTCGCAACCCTGAGTTTTTATTGTTGTTTTTTATCGTGTTTATAGCTTTTATGGTCATTTGTTTACAATAACTTAGATTATAGACTCTCGTACATGTATCCATCATACGGTGTCGATCAATTCCAATTGCTGAAATTTTATGTGCGTAGCTCTTCATTTTGAGAAATGTAGAAATAGTCATCATTAAAAATATATATTTCGTGAATTCAAAATTCTATATTTGACTTGATTTAACTTAACTAATGTTGTAATTTATGAATGTCATACTGATTAATAAAAAAACCTTGGCGGAGTTAAAGAACATTACAGGGATAAAAGGAGTTAGAAGTTTCTCTTTAAAAATTCTAGAGAGAAAGAAGGTTTAGGTATAAACCTATCAACGACCAATGTCAAAATTATATATTTAATGATCTAGACTGCTATTACGAGCGATGAAGAACCTTCTATAATTTTTTCTTAAGGTGAATAATAACTCTTTATAAACAACATTAAAACTTGAGTCAAACACATTATTGGAATGTGTCATATCGCATGATACAATTCAAAGTCGTATTATAAACAATTTTAAGCCTACACTGTAGACTGGTTTTTCCTTTTTATCTATTTATTGAATGATGATAATTTGCAAAGTCTCTATTGTTTACTGTGCTGTTTATCAATCGACTGGATAAAGTCTGCAAATTTATAAATAGAAATATTGCATTGACTTGTTATGAGGGTTTTTCAAAAGTGAATAAGTAATTCCTATTCTTAAAATCAAAGTACAGAAGTACTGACGGGAATTGATTTTATCGATTATTAATTTTAAAATCAACGATATGTTATTTTGCATGACAAGTAGTTTCTTATATGTATTTAAATTACGCACATTTACGGGGTTGGAATTAAATTCCTTTAGACTACATATAAAATGAGTAAGGTTGTTAGACATGTTAAGGATTTCAAATACATTCAGAAGTTTATCGCATTAATCAATGACTTAAACCAATTAGTTCTCATTTTATCTAAAATGTGTGTGTGTGAAATCGATAGAATGTAAGAATTACAACGCCACGATATATATTAGGCTTACTAACATTGACCTAACTAATGAGTTTCTTGGTGTAATAAATGGTTATATTTCAATCATAGTAATACAAAACTACCGAACACGCTTTTAGGTTTTTTTTTGTATTTTTTGTATATAAATATAATAGATAATGTGAAAACAGGCTGCAACAACACTTTATGAATACGTGTTTAGTTTCCTATACAAGAGTTTATGAATTAATACTTAGAACGACATAAATAGCAAGAACTTCCGCGTTAAGTGTAAACAATCGTAAATGTTAGTTTTAGACGGCAAAATAAATACGTATGTCCATGTATCAATGAAAAAGGAAAGAAACATAAAGCCCAATATTTTGGTTAATATTTCCTTGTTACGCACTTGTCGTTGAAAAAAGCAAACAAACGAAATAATGTATTATTGTAATTTGAACAAAACTTTTAATGCAAAAACACACAACTGATTAAATTTAATATAGCACAACAACAGGCATGAGACATATTACGCTTCTTAAAATTTACCTTCTTGCTTTAGCGCAGTTGTAATCTTATAATATAATTATGTTGCATGTTGTTTTTTTTTTAATTTTAGTTTAAGTATTAGATAAGGGCTGTTGACTTATTTCTTAAAAAGTTGCATGTATGAATAATATATTATGTAAATTCCACTCCGTCTAACATTTCCAAGTACCGACCGTAGGGAATGCTCTTGTAGTTAACCTAACCCGTGAAGGTATATGTTTGTGTTAAAAAAAAACACCAAAAAAGAAATGTGTCCTAGTTCGTTCCAGTTGATTGCATGTATATTATTTATAATTTCATTCTGAGAATAAAGATAAAACAGGTTTACCTTCACTTCATTTTTCACAATAATAAAAACATCTGTTCCTTAATTGGTCATGCAACCAACCTTGTATTTTCCTGTAATATTTGATATCCTGCGCAAGCGCGTGAATTAACACATTAATATGATGATGTTAATATGTTGAATCATAGTTTTTGTTCGTTGTTGTATATACTGTGTCCGATTTAAAAAAAAAAAAACACCTTTTCTTTAGAATAAAAATAAAAAACTAACTGCATGGCTGGATATATAGAGGAGCGGACATGGACGAAGTACCTAAACTGAAATTGATGTTATATAAATGTACGTGGCCTTAATTCTTTTTGTTGCAGGATTGAAAAAAAACCCCACTTTTTTTTTAATTTCAAGCAGTTAGTAGGTATTTAGGGCGTCGTATCTCTAAATTTTGTTCTTTAGGTCACATTTCATAATAATTCTTATCACTGTTTCAAATAAGATTTTTAGATAAAAGAGTTTTTTTTTTAATGGGGTTGGGTTTCCCCTTAGTCAACTTCCCCGTTTTATGCATAACAAATCTGTTCATTGTTAACAAATAAATGTCTAAGGTTTACTACCAATCTGTCATTATATAAAAATGTTTAAAAAAAAACCAAAAACTAGATACGATCTCGTTACGAGTAACGAATAGGTCCCGTTCGATTTTTTAAAATGATACAACTAATTATCGATAAAACTTTAGATACAAATGATTAAATATATTGGGGGCCAGCCTTGTAGATCTTAAATGGGGACAGCCATTGGTGTTTTAATTAGTGGAATCTATTAGAATCATCAATCTATACAATTTCTCTTCTACAATGCTTAACAAAATATGTCTCGTTCTCTAGATATAATGGGTCAAAGGTAAAGGATTTTGGCCCTTAATTACGTCATAAATGGGTGTGGCGATGAATTTGTTAAACAAATATTGTTGCGATTAACAACTTTGCTTCCATAATACACTACAAAATCTTTAACATTTTTAGGGTATTTCATACGAAAGATCTTACAAATACTTTTTTATTTTTGTTTTTACACCCATCTAAAATTGTTGTTCATTTTGTAGATCCTTAATAGGGACAGATATAAGAGTTTTGATTAGTGGAATCTATTAGAATCATCAATCTATACAATTTCTTTTCTACAATGCTTAACAAAATATGTCTCGTTCTCTAGATATAATGGGTCAAAGGTAAAGGATTTTGGCCCTTAATTACGTCATAAATGGGTGTGGCGATGAATTTGTTAAACAAATATTGTTGCGATTAACAACTTTGCTTCTATAATACACTACAAAATCTTTAACATTTTTAGGGTATTTCATACGAAAGATCTTACAAATACTTTTTTATTTTTGTTTTTACACCCATCTAAAATTGTTGTTCATTTTGTAGATCCTTAATAGGGACAGATATAAGAGTTTTGATTAGTGGAATTCATTTTAATCATCAATATAAGCATGTTCTCTTCTACAATGCTTAACAAAATATGTCTTCTTCTCTAGATATATTGTATAAAAGTTTGAGAACTTTGGCCCCTAAAAATCCCCAATTACGTCATAAATGGGCGTGGCAATGATTTTTTCTGATAGATATTGTTACGATAAACAACTTTGCTTCTATAATGCATCACAAAATCTTTTTCGTTTTCAAATTATTTGTAATTGAGTTTACGAGTGTTTTGGCCCCTAAATAAAAGGGTCAGCCCCCATTTCTTGACTTTGTTGGAAAAAACTTATAATTCTCTACCACTTTGTATATGTCTTTACAATTTATCAACTGATAAACAGATACCGATCAATTTTTTATTAAAAATTTGCACCCAATTTTCGAGCCTAGGTGAGCTCCAAGAAATGGCACCACTGGCGTAAAACAACATAATAATGCACAATTTTAAACTATGCTCTTCCTATCTTGAAAATGTCGTGATTATATCTCTGATAGTTTCTGAGTTTTTGTGTGCATAAAAAAGGCCCTCAAATATTTACAATATCGGTCATATATCTGTACCGGAAGTGACGACAAAAATATTTCTAAAACATATAAAATTCAGAGCACATCTCATCCTCTGTCAAAAAAATCGCTGAAATCAGTCGAATAGTTTGCACAAAATTTGGAGAAAATAAATAACAACTAGACACGATCTCATTACGAGTAACGAGTAGGTCTTACGTTCAATTTTTTTTATCGATACGATTAAAATATCAATAATATTTCAGAATTCCCCCAACCCCTCTCTTTCAGATAATGTATACAATTGTCAATATCCTTTACAATGCTTAACAAAGTGTTTTTCTTTTTCACATAGAGCACATTGAAGATTTAAGCTTTTAGTCCCCTAAAATCCCTAATTACGTCATAAATGGGTGTGTCAATCAGTTTTACAAACTGATATTGTTTCGACAAACAACTTTGCTTCTATAAAGATTACAAAATCTTGATCGCTTTTAAGTTATTTGTAATAGTCTGTAAGAGTCTCTTGGCCCCTAATTAAAGAAGCCAGCCCCCTTTCCTTGATTTCATACGAAAGGTCTCACGAATACTAGCTTTTTTTGTTCTTACACTCATCTTAAATTGTTGTTCGTTTATGAGATACAAATGATTAAATATGTAAGGGGCCAGCCCTGTAGATCCTTAATGGGGACAAATATTGGTGTTTTGATTAGTGGAATCAATTTCAAACATTAATACCAACATTTTCTCTTCTACAATGCTTACAAAAATATATCTCGTACTCTAGATATATTGTGTCAAAGTTTGAGAACTCTGGTCCCTAAAATTCCCTAATTACGTCATAAATGGCCGTAGCAATGACTTTTCCAGAAAGATATTGTTACGATTAACAACTTTGCTTCTTTAATGCATTACAAAATCTTGATTGCTTTTAAGTTATTTGTAATAGAGTTTACGAGTCTCGTGGCCCCTAATTAAGAGGGCCAGCCCTCTTTTGTTGATTTCATACGAAAGGTCTCACGAATACTAACATTTTTTGTTCTTACACTCATCTTAAATTGTTCTTCGTTTTTGACATACAAATGATTGAATATTTTAGGTGCCAGCCCTGTAGATCCTTAATGGGGACAAACAATGGTGTTTTGATTAGTGGAATCGATTTTAAACATTAATACCAACATTTTCTCTTCTACAATGCTTAACAAAATGTGTTTCGTTCTCCAGATATATTGTGTCAAAGTTTGAGAACTCTGGCCCCTACAAATCCCTGATATGTCATAAATGGGTGTATCAATGAGTTTTTCAGATAGATATTGCTATTATCAACAACTTTGCTTCTATAATGCATTATAAAATCTTCATCACTTTTATGTTATTTATAAACAACTTGTTTCTTGGCCCCTAAAAAAGGGGCCAACCCCTGTTTTTTGATTTTGTTGGAAAAAACTTTTAATAGTCTACCACTTTTGTTTATATATGTCTTAACAAAATATCAACGGATAAAAAGATACAGATCAAAACGTTTGAAAATTTTGAATAAAAATTCGTACCCAATTTTCGTGCCTTGGCGAGCTACAAGAAATTGCGCCACTGGCGCCATTTCGAGTTTTCGAGAAATCGCGTGCACAAAATTTGTGGAAAATAATAATAATAAGAAAAGTACGACAACAATAAGGCCTTCCGTTGGAATCGGAAAACCCTAATAATAAGAAACAGTACGAAAACTATAAGCGTACAACCCGTGCTTCCAACGGAAGACTTGAATAAAAAACGCTAGTGTAGGCATATTTTTTTTGCATATTTTAAACCAAAGTCGTCAGTTCCAAAGTATCTACCCGCATTTAAGAAACGAATAGGCTCATTTTATTTGTTCAACATTTGTCAAATTTTAACTTCTATGTATACTCTAAATAAGTTACCAATAAATATATTTGTTCTTTACATAATCATTTCATTTCATTGGAAATATATATTTTGATGCAAACTAACGCTACTTAGATCCGCCAAAGCGGGTCCACAACCTTACTCTCAATTTTGCTTGTTTATTGAAAATGAAAGTAGGTTTTTGATTAATTTCACTATTTTTACTTATCAGTTAAAATTCAAATATAGCTTACGGACATCAACTCACACGTGTTGAAATACCAAATATATAAGCAGTTATCTGGATCAGGCATTTTGTAGTTTATTTGCAAAATGTCTTAATCTATAAGTATAGATAAGTATTAATGAATGAACAAACCCAACCATAAACAACTATGTTACCTGCTAATTTACATTTAAATACCAATACTCTCTGCTTCTGACGAATCCTTTTAAAAGTGACTTTTGTATTTAAAAATCAGCTAGTAAATAAAATAGGGCAAAAGCATTGATAAATGACTGTGAAAAATAAAAGTTCATGTTGCGTAAAGAAAGGTAAAAAGCTAGTATGAATCTCTTGACACATTCAATAAGCAGACTATGTTAAAATAAAATAAAACATCTAACTTGTTTTATTCAAATTTTGAATAATTTTATATACATTAAATTTGGGATAGAAGCCTCTGTGAATCACAAGGAATTCGTTGTATTGCTTGTTTGCTGCTCCCTAGCTATATAACTATCATTGATTTTAATCTTTAACAGTTTAACAATGGATACTCACTATTATCATGTTTTTGCTGAGAACAAACCAAAAAGACAATATAGTTTGTTTAAGTTAAGTTACAATTTGTAAAATGTCGTACAAAGGCGAATGAGAGGTGTAATGAGATGTGTAGTGTCAAACCAACGCATATTCTATGTTTTGAAAGGTCGTTTTCACAATATCAAACGTTGGTGTGGAGTAGTGTATAAAGTACAGTACATGTACCCTTTTTTAAAAATATTAGACGTCAACACAAACATAGCTTTTTATGTTGCTTGTACAGAAGATTTTAGGCGATTACAGTGAGAAGGAACTACCAGAAAAAATGTTTCGAAAGGGTAATACGATTTTTTATCGACAATTTTAGGAGATGCTTATAGAATAAATCATTCTGGAAAACAACAAAAAATCACCGTCTGTGTCCCCTGTGTTCGGGAACAGTCATAATTTTCTTACACAAGATTAACATCTTCTTAACCCGATATTTCCGAGTCCAAAATGACACCACCTCAACCGGTATCGAATTTAAAAAGAAGGAAGTCATTGCTAATCAAGATTAAATGTGTTAAAGCACTGCGGTTTAAAAAGGTAATGGGAGACACTTGATAAACGTCAAATTACACAATATGCACAGTTTTCTTATGCTCATGTTCTTATCCGGAAAAAATATTAATCATTGAATATATTTGTGTGTCAATTCAATTCATGGTGACACCAATTTAGGCAAACCAAAGTCTAAAGTGATTTCTTTTTTAAATGTAGCAAATACATGTACGTTAAGCACGGGTTGTATGAAATTTTGACGTCCCTGCTATAGGTTATTGTTTATAATTTCTCAATGTAAGGTTTAACTTAGAATGTATATAGTTAATTAAACTCTGCAGTTTTTTTTTATTGTTAGAAAAATTAACAGTGTACTGAAAACAAAATTCAATGGCACAAAAAGTAAGTTCATTTTAATTCTTTACTATTTTTATGTGGATTGTTTTAAAAACAAAGTTAGTCTAAGATTTGTTACAGTAATTTTATTTTCCACTACTGGTTTGCTTGAAGACTAGATAAGAAGTGAACCAATCAGTATTCGTTCATAGTTCATTGTTTTGCGTTCTTTCTGTTGACTATGAATATAACTCAGTTTTCTTCCGTAATTTGTTCTTCTGTGATTGAATATGCATGTCATGCACATACATGTACATGTATTTTTCACTTCCGTAAATATCATGTTGAATTTAAAGAGATTTAAATGAGTTTTTAATATCCTGCCTCTTGCTTTATTGCAATATTGGGACGAAAAAAAAATTAAACGAAAAACATCCATTCAGCTCAACTATCTCTCATTAAAATATCAATGTTTCGTATTTTATGGATTTTTTCCAACGAGAATGCTGTGTAATCCCTTTCTTTTATTATTTCACTGTAGTCTGTAGGAATATATATATATATATATATATATATATATATATATATATATATATATATATATATATATATATATATATAATTTTTAGGTAATACGTTCATCAGTATTATGCATGTATATCATAGTTGATAGCCTAAGCAAATCTACTTTAATTCTAATCCAAAAAGTGCTATCAAAGGACCCTCGCAACTTTAACATTTGTTTACGTTCGTACAGAAAAAAATAAAATTAAACATTCTAGGAGTATCATAAATCACATGATAAGATGAACAAGATCTGGTAAATAATTTAAAGAAATAAGTAATGCTTAACATATCGAAGTACATGTGATAGTCACTCTCTCAGGATTTTCCCTCCCAACTTTATAGCTAATAATAAGTTGTTAATATTGAGATGCTGAATCTAAGTCATAACAAGATACTGGAATATGTTGAATGTGTTCATTGAAGAGAAGTTATCTAGTGATGGCTGTAATTTTGTTTATATTCGCCGTTCTTGACTTAATAATAATGGATAAGACATTCCGTATTTACTACTGGACAAGACACGCTGGATCTGAGCCATGGGTTGCTATAAAAGTATAACGTTTCTTTGAGTATTAGAGTCAGTACTTGTCTCACCCTATTCGGACTTCGATAGGTGCTGCGATTTTATCATACAAACGGGGTGTTCTCATTAGGCGGTAGCTTGGGTAAGTTTAAATGTTTCTTTATAAAATTGCCGACTGGGAGGTGGTAACACCTTTTTCTAACTAGACTTGCATGATCAATACTATTGGCTCAGATTTGGATCCTAGTCTCTATCAATCAAGATGCGTAAAAAAATAATTAAAACAAATCTTGAATTGTTGACGTTAATCTGATTCGTTAGCGTAATTTTAGATAGCTTCAAATTTGGAACCAGGTCTTGTTTTTAAATGTCTTTGTCATACCCAATAAACAAAATTTAACTTATAATTAAACATCACGGGATCATTATACTTCGAAGCACTATATGGTGCTTATAACTTGAATGTCTGCTTACTTTTTAATATCTCATTTAGATAGCTAAACATTTAATGATGTTCATTTTTTTTAAATTGATCTAATCTGATCATTTTCAATCTTTCAAATCGATTACCTAAAGTTTATTATGCATACCATGTTACGGTCTTTTTTCGTTTAATGAAAGCCTTTAGTATATATCTAATGAAATTCAACATGCAAAATTACACCAATATTATACTATGATAGTCTCTATTCAGATTAAATAAAGCAGAATATATGGTCCAATTACTATCTAATGTCAACAAATGAAGCGTAGCATGATCGATCAATGCCCATTATATAAATGATTTTTAAACAGAAACTAGGCAATTTCTTGCAAGTTATTGCGTGTGTTGGTCGTGAAATGTTAAACTCATGGGAATTAAAATTATCAAACAGTGATCAATCATCATACTTCTGATTCCATAATTTTATTTTTTGATCAGTGATTGATTCTGGAAATTTCCCTAAACTAGAATGTATTATTGGGAAGTATCGTTTTTATTGAAACCACGATGAAAAGAACAATTACAAATAAGAACATGTACACTTGTATGGCTCTAAGAACAATTGTCTTCTACCTTGTCACTTCAGAAATACCTATGGTGAGTTTATTGTGATATACATGTACATGCCAAAGATAAGAATATCTAGGTAATGTAAAATTTTTAATCAATAATTGTCATTGGACATTTTTATTTTGATAACATTTTTAAAACAGAGATACCTGTTGGTATTTGATGTCTGATAAAATAGATTGTTATTGTTAAAGAAATAAATAAGGCACTACCAACCATAACTGTGCTATATAATATGAAAGCATTTTCAGGAAAAAAAGTTTATTGTTATTTTAAATCATTTAAATCATCTAAACAACAAAGTTGTATGTTTGTATTTTTTTTTAAATATTCAAGAAATGGTATGATTTTTTTTACAGCCGAGAGCTTTTCTTGCTAAATTTTTTTTTTCACAAGGATTTGTTGCATAATTTGCCTACCATTTTTCCAGCGAGTTGATTTTTTTTTATCCTAGTCATCATACGATTAGTGTAAATTCACATAAATAATTTGGAAAATTGGAGGACCTAATTACGAAACAAAGAAATCGGGAATTCTGATGATTTGCATGGCTGTGAAATCCCGCTTAACAAACTTGCCAACAAGATAAAAAATCAAGTATATAGTTCATTCAAGTTTCTTTTAGTGGTAGGTCTAATAATGTTAAAAATTATTGCAAAGCATAGTTTACATCTTTTAAGATATCTTTAATAGATATACCTCCTCTGAGTGACCTTGGATTTAAAGAACAAGCACAAACAAATCATCTACGCAATATGTTCTACTCCAATGACTTTAAAACCATTTCCCATAGGTAGCAGTTGTTTGAAGTTTTAAAGAGTTGAGTGGTTTAAATACTGTGGAATCATTAAAATTCGAGAGGGCCAATTTTCGTTGATTGCTTTAATATTACAGTTTCGTGGAGAAGTAATTGTGTGTATTCTCTTACATCTACAAACTTTAAGGGAAATACAAATTTATTACCCTAATTTATTAATTCGTGATAATTGAGCAACCGTGAAATCTATTAATTTCACAGAAATAAAAAAAAAATAAACCTCAATTCTTCCAGTTTTTAAGGTGCATTATAATCTGGAAGCACGTCTCAAATTTTGAATTTAAATCCTCTGCGTTAGATTGTTAAATACTATCAATAGATCAATACTAATCTATGGAGCGTATACGTTGTCTGTAGAAGGAATTTTTTCAAATAATTGACAGGAGAAAAATACCAAGTTGATATCTATACACGTCCATGAGCTTTTTAATATATGTTAATTCTGTTCCTTTCTAACAATTATTAAACCTTACTACTTGTAAGAAATTTAGATAAAATTTATGGCAGCGAGTGAAGGGGAAAACATAACACATTTTTGCTAATATCGGGGAAAAAACCAATTTACAAATATACAAATTAATGTAATGTGTATGTTTAAAAAAGAACTTAAAGAAAAAATCGCGACTGGATATTTGTAAAATTCCATTCAGTAAATATAGGCCTAGTGTCTATATTACAAAATATGTCCAATGAAAAAATTACCAAACAAATTATGTTAGCATTAAGTAATGGAAATAGTTTGAATGAACAAGTATCATTAAAAGCTTTCGTAAAGAAGGAAATGAAAATTACATGCAAAGGAAAAAATCCTTTTCGTTTATTTATCTATAGATTAATCATAGAACTTGCTGATTGCGCCCATCCCCGTTTTGTCTTGGCATCCACATTGAACAAACGATGCTAAAATCATAAAAGTTAGCTACATAATACCAGCTTCCTACTTGCAACGCGGGTAGTTTTAAACTAATACGGATAAGAATTTTTTTATCTATTTATTATATCTTTAACATTTTTTCTTAGCTATCTCATACATTGGAAGCCAGTGATTCATGTTCAATATCGATATTAACAGTAGAGAGAGTTGAAAACTGTCCTGACAGCGAAGAGAAATGGAAGGAGGCTGCTGCAAGAAAGAAGTGTGAAGATTACGCCATTTTTTGTAGTGAACCCGAAAAGTTCGAGTATCATTGTGTCATCAGCTCATTTATCAACGAAACCCTAGAAGTGTGCGCCTATAAACAAAATATAGTGTTAGGTACGTAGCAAGGGTTTATCAAATAGAAATATAAGACAATTTATAAACAATGTCTTCATAAAAATATACACAACTTAAAGATTTAACTGAGCTTTGCTCATCACTTATTGGACATCATCCGTCCGTCTCTGTGTAAGTTTCTGTAAAAGTATTTGGCCGAAATAAGACCAAAAACAAAATATCAGAAAGAGAATGGCATTCTAAATTACAAGTATGAGGAATTATTCTTTACAAAAGAGATATAATGACAAGACAGTGAAAGAAATACAGTGGATAACCTAACACATACTTTTTCAAGAAGTTTTATACTGGAAATATAAATATTTACATCCGAATTTCTAAACATATCGTAGATTATAATTTTTTCAAACAAGTGCTGTTAACCAAGGTTTTATACAGACAACCACATGGATTTAAAGGGTTGAAAATAGATATATTATGTAGAAGAAATAATCTTTCAAAAACTTCCTCTCAAACTCTCAAACTCAAACTTTAATTCTACAATATGTAATATTTTATGAAAACATCTTGCAATGGTGAAATGTTCAATGCGTGACCCAGAGACTAATGCTAGGGTCCGAAGAAAAGCATTGTACGGCTATCGGCTGAAAAATAATACGCTGTAAGAGAAATTAACAAACTAATTCTGATTATAATGAGAGAATAAGAAACAAACCTAATTATACTCACTCCCCCTTCAATAAACTCTCATTCGGAAATAATATGTAGATTTCATAAAATTCAACCAACATCTGATACTTAGACATGAAAATTTATGAATATCGCAATTCTCAAATGACTGACGGACATTTAATGTACACACTGACCGTTAGCCCCGTATTCGTTAAAAATGATTCGCTCTTTTCTTAAAGCACCATACTGACCAGAAAAAAAGTATGCTCACGTGGCCTTCTGTAATTTCATACGTCTAATCTTTTCCCTTCTGATGTTTATTCTTTAACATCGCCAAAATAAATAAATACATATATGTATATATTAAGCTTAAGAAACCATGATATGTTAGCCGTCCAATCCTAATATGTTTTTGTATACATTCACAGGTCACTGCACAGACTACAGCGTAAGCGGGAACTTGATAAAGCAGAACTGGAGGACAAACTGCAAGGTGTTTGAGAAAAAACCTTGTCCATTGTTTTACTTATCAACAGAAGCTTACAAATGTAGGTTTTATCACATCCCAAAACTGTAGAAAGAAACTAAAATTAATTCAGTTTCTGTAAATCAACTTTTATTTGACAAGTGTTTACTGACTTTTCGCGAGAACCGTTATTTCGTAGTTTAAAAATCAGTTTATAAGCGGTAAATTGCGAAATAAAGTCTTCGCGAATAAAAGTTGGTTGACAGTTTAGAAACTTTATCATGTCTTTGAAGTCTGACGCCAGTCATTGCAAATATGTGGAGTCCGTGCTCTTAAACAAGCTTCCACATTTACCATACAACCTTTTTTGTTCGAGAATCACAAAATTTGCAAAACTTGAGGTAGATATATTACCTTTTTAGCTACAGTTTTTTTCTGCATTCAATTTTTTAAGAACATTTAAAGCTGCAAACTTCAAAGACCCTGCTATATGTAGTTCATAATGAATATTCATTAAGTTTTTGCATCTTTGAATGAAATAAGGTATGATAGGTCATAAAATTAATACAATCAAAATAATTAAAACTACATCAATATCACTGTCCGGTACCCTCATAAAAACAATGAGTTTCCTTTTTCAAAAAAGAAAAAAAATATTTCAATCATTTTAACACTATGAAAAGTTATAAAAAAAATTGAAATTTGATGACTCATAATTTATACGTACATCATAGGTTTTTCTATGCAAAGTTAAAAAAAAAGTGTTTAGAGGGCTACATTTGATGTGAATTATCTTATTCATGATTAACGCAGGAAAAATCGCTTTAGAATATATTTTTTGCCACAGGAAAGTAAAATGTAAAACAAAGACGCGAAAAGATTAGATCAGTGCTAAAAGTATAGGATATACGGTACCTGTATAAAAGAATAACACTATATATAACAAAGCCATAGATATCAAGTGAAAGTGACGTCTTAAGAAAAGATGTGTCAATATCAAATATAATGAATAAAGATTCATGTTATGGACATGAAAAAAACTGAATAAACCATAGATATATGGTAGTACATTTTATTAACATTTATATTTGGCACTACTTGCCGCGGCGATTATATAGTGTTATTAACGCTCCTCTCCGTCAAAGCGTTTCATTAAATTAACTATTCAGGGACAGTGTGCTCTAAAACGGAAGTGGTGAAACCGCCCGATTCTTTCAACTGCGCAGAAATAACAGAACAAAAAAAAAACTTTAACAGTTTCTCGATTTCCACGTACAGCGTCATTAGTAGCTGCCGATTCGTTTATTTATGCCTTGAGGAAATCGCCATTGGACAAACAAACTATTTAGAAGATATCTATAAGGAAGAAATCCGTAATTGGAGACTATCTAATCAATACTTTTTTTTCTAAACTGACATCATTGTATAAAAATAACCTGTGAGGAATTTGCATAGAGTACTCAATTTCTTCATGCCAACCCGTCATCACTCGCAAATATATTTATCCTAGCAAGTAATGATTCCTGTTGTTAAAACCTTTTAAGCATATTATTTTGCTGGACTTGTTAATGAGCATGAATTGCAAAACATAGATTCCTTACCAAAACAAATGTCGGTATGCACAAAACATTTTCACTCTTTAATTTCATTCTCCATTAGGGCATAGTACAGCTGCTATTCGCATCATTTGTCCCATTTGTAAATGTTCCTGTCTGTCCTAAAAAAAACACCCAAGTTTAATCTTTATTTACACGCTTTATTTGGTTGGAACTTCGTAGATTCCCATATTAAACATTTGCTGTTTGTGAAGTTGTACGAAATAAAAGGACTTCGTTTGATGGGATGTAATAAAGCAACTGAAAATGTTGTTCAAAGCAAAAAAAATGAAAGAGGATATTGCTCCATTCCAGTTACATCTGTTTTACTGCATTAACATTCATTACCAATTTTGTCGAAATGATTATGAAAATTTCAGTTGCGTTGCGTATCTTCTTCGTAGTCATGCATGTAACATTGAAGCATTCATAAAATGACATGTGGCGATAACGAACAGTGTTCGAATTCCAAAGTCGAAAGGAAAATTACAAAACAGAAGCAGATCGAACACGTACCTCTTTAAAAAATAGAGGTAGAATCAGATGCCATGGATGAGTGAGCATCCTCTGCTGACCAGTCACACTCGCCGTTTGCTCTTTGTCTTATTCGGGAAAAGCAGTCCGTACACAAACAGGTGATTAATTAGGGTCTAACCATTAGTATAAAAACGTCAGTCAGCATGCGACCCAGTGGAAGATTGTATTTGTTGACAAGGTTGTTGTATCGAACATATAACTTACGAAAAGATGACTTCAAACAAGACTCTTGATAGTCCTGTTTTATCAACTTGCTTATCAGTAGCTTGCCTCGCTCTAGAAACTGTTCATACGAAGAGCATGTACTTGCGTATCGAATTAAAAATTTCAATATGAGACAAACATATTCTTTAGGCATATGCTATTCGCACTGGCAATTCATTCATTTGCAAAATCTTGAGAACGAAATCAACGTAAGTCTTTTGGACTTTTTCTAGATAATTTGCATTGTTTTAAGGAATAAGGAATTATTCTTTGAGTTTTATGAGGTAATCAAATATGGCCGGGTGATAAAACCTATCATTGAACCTAAACATTTTTATGCATTGTTTCTAAAATTAATACGCGTGATACTGATTACTGAATACTCCATCCTTCAATCTTTTAATAAGCTGTTTACAAGTACATGTAAATCTAATATTTTTTAGCTAAATGCGTGATAAATGTTATTATTTTAGACCCAGGCTGCTACGAACTGACGAAAAGGTCAAAGAAGCTATCACCTATTCATCATACTGTATTATCTTTAACATATGACACCATGAACGCTACAAATTCATCGCGACTTTTACTGACTGGAAAAAAGTAAGTATATGCCATTAGTTATTTACGTTGTAAACCGCTATGTTGGTTTATAAAATATATAATTAATGAAAATACATTCATTGCAGATTTAATTCCCGAAATTGATTTCGTGAAAGAATGATAATCTAAAGTCACTGTGTAAACCTTTAAACTAAAGCATCTTTTTACATTTGCTATCTATGAGAAATCAATCAGCAATCTGATTATACCTTAAAAATGCTATAAATATTATGTAACTTTGACAACCCTATACATGTAACATATACCTAACCTAGATAATTATGAACCTAAATCCCTCTAACAATTTTAATGTTAGTTAATGCTGTTAGACATTTACCAAGTATAGGCAACATATTCCACACCGTTTTAGTTATTCTTTTAGATAACTTTGTTGGTGAACTGCAACGGAAAAAAAATATTTAGTGTATTTAAAAATTATGTTTTCTGAAATTTTAATTTAAACGGTCAACAGTCAGTCAACAATATAAAATCGGGGGTTAAAAACGAAGGAATTCCGGATAACCTTAAAGCAGATATTTCCGTTAGAAACAAAAGCATATGGTCCACGTATAGCATCCCTTTCTTAAAGGACATCAACCTTTTTGTACTCTAAAGAATTGTCGCAATCAAAAATCGTTTCCTAATTTACATTGGCGCGTTTTCTTAAATGCTTAAATGCAAAAAACAGTCCATCTCCTTCTCATACTTTACCTTGCTTATTTTCAACAACATTTCGTTGCATCAATGAGTATATTCACACACTTAGCGTCTAGTTCATCATCCGGGTTTACCTTAGGCCCCCGAGAGTGGTGTGATATTGGCGAATTGTAGGTGTTATTGTCAACTTAAGCATCTTTATCAAAACTTTTATCTTTGTATGAATGAGACACTGTCGTCGTCATATTAATCTTTCATATAATTTATAATAGAGTCTATATAATGTCTATTTTGGTTCGTTATCATGGCCTCACGATTTATCGTTCTCGGCGGAAATTCTATCATGATCTAAGTCGCCCTTCTTTAGGCCGCCATCATCGGGACTACTTATGTAAAAAAAATTTTAAAAAAATTAAAACAAAAACCAACAAAAACCCCTCACCAAAATAAACAAGAGGCCCAGGGGCCACATCGCTCACCTGAGCAACAATAGCCTTAACTCTGATCAAATTAGCATTACAGTATCAAAATCAAAATTTCTTGACAACTAAGTACAGTAGATCTTGCTCAAAAAATTTAAAAAATCTGCCGATTTTTATCCACATATTTTTATGGTAAATACATAGCTGTTGTTGTACCTGTAAGAAGATTTTTCTCTATTCCTATATAACCCCCCTCCCACTTTGTGGCCCCACTTTTCTCTAGGGAATCATGGTTTGATCAAACTTTAATCTGCACAACCCGTGCTTTCACACAAGTTACTACTTTTTGTACTGAAAACTTTTCCAGAATATTTTTAAAAATTTTCTCTATATATTCCTATGTAAAAATTCATCCCCTCATTGTGGCCCCACCCTACCCCCGGGGACCATGCTTTAAACAAACTTGAATCTACACTATCTGAAGATGCCTCCACAAAAGTTTGATCTTTTCTGGCCTAAAAGTTATTAAGGACAAGATTTTTAAAGATTTTCTCTATATATTCTTATGTTAAAATTCATCCCCCCATGGTGGCCCCACCCTAACCCTCAAGGACCATTATTTAAACAAACTTGAATCTATACTATAGACTGAGGATGCTTCCGCTTAAATTGGAGTTTTTCCGGCCTAATAGTTTTTGAGAAGAAGATTTTTAAAGATTTTCTCTATATATACCTATGTAAAAATTCATCCTCCATTGTAGCCCCACCCTACCCCCGGGGACCATGATTTAATCAAACTTGAATCTACACTATCTGACGATGCTTCCACTCCAATTTGAGCTTTTCTGGTCTAATAGTTTTTGAGAAGAAGATTTTTAAAGATTTTCTCTATATATTCCTATGTAAAAATTCATCCCCCATTGTGGCCCCACCCTACCCCAGGGGACCATGATTTAAACAAACTTGAATCTACACTATCTGAGGATGCCTCTGCTCAAATTGGAGCTTTTCTGGCCTAATAGTTTTTGAGAAGAAGATTTTTAAAGATTTTCTCTATATATACCTATGTAAAAATTCATCCCCCATTGTGACCCCACCCTACCCCTGGGGACCATGGTTTGAACAAACTTGATCTACACTATCTGAGGATGCTTCCACTCCAATTTGAGCTTTTCTGGCCTAAATGTTTTTGAGAAGAAGATTTTTAAAGATTTTCTCTATATATTCCTTAGTAAACATTCATCCCCCCATTGTGGCCCCACCCTACCCCCGGGGACCATGATTTCAACAAACTTGAATCTACACTATCTGAGGATGCTTCCACTTAAATTTGAGCTTCTCTGGCCTAATAGTTTTTGAGAAGAAGATTTTTAAAGATTTTCTCTATATACCTTTGTAAAAATTCATCCCCCCATTGTGGCCCCACCCTACCCCCGGTGACCATGATTTGAACAAACTTGAATCTACACTACCTGAGGATGCTTCCATACAAGTTACATAATTTCTGGCCTAATAGTTTTTGAGAAGAAGATTTTTGAAAAAATACCTACAAATTTTAAATAATTCTAAATTAAATTATCTCCCCTTTAAAGAGGGTGTGGCTTTCCCTTTACCCAGTGATGCTTTGTGCCAAGTTTGGTTGAAATCTGGCCAGTGGTTCTGGAGAAGAAGATGAAAATGTGAAAAGTTTACAACGACAACAACGCCGACGCCAACGCCAACGCCAATGCCAACGCCAACGACGACAGACAACGGACAAATTTTGATCAGAAAAGCTCACTTGAGCTTTCAGCTCAGGTGAGCTAAAAAAAAACCCCAAAACAACAAACAATTCTCTACACGATGTGGGAAAGATTATAGAGAAAAATAAAAATCCGAAAGATTTCAGTAGATTGACGCAAGGAACAAAAACAGTTGGCTGACATCATGAAAGTCAGCAAAAAGAAATTTTAAAAAAGATCATTCTCGTTAATTAGGCTTGGAAATAAGGTTAATTAGTCCAAAACTAGCCCAATATTTTGTGCCCCGTAGATTGCAACTTTTTTTTTTACACGTACGATTCTGTAGCTTCCAGGTCCATTCCAATTTTTTTTTCAGACCGGGAGCCACAGACCTGCTGCTAAAATTGCACAAACATCGCATGACGTAACTTTCGAACATTAAAAATATATGGTACCTTCATATTTTTCTGCTTTGATTGTATGGAAGGAATAATTAAGTTTTTTAAGATTTTATTTAACAAAACTAAAAATTAATGTAATTTTATTTTTTTGAAAACAAAAATTCCTGAGTGTTTTGTTGTACCTTACGTAATATTTGCTATACGCTTACAATGTAAAAGCAAAGAGATGACCATATGATTGTAAAACAACTAACACCCATTTACTTATATAACTACATTGTAATAGACCTCTGCCCTTGTTTAAAACCCCAGAAATCAAAATAAGAATTTCACTTTATTTTACTATATCGTCACTTTACTTGCCTCTGATATTCTTTTAAACACCATCACCAGCCCCGTAAATCGAAGTGGTGCAGTTTTTACGTGTAAAAATTTGCGACTTCCGATCTCGACTAAAATTAATATATTTCATTTTCCGAGGTCGGTTAGCATTTGCAATAGAAAATATATGGCAAGTTAAGTGACGATATCAGTTGTAAATTGTCTCAAGAATTTAATGGAACTAATTGTTTTCACAAAATATGTGAAAATAAGATTAATCACTCCAAAACTAGCGCAATTTTTGTGTACATTAAGTTTCAGGTTTTTACTTTGGGAGACACTGTAACTCCAAGGTCGTCCATCTGAATTTTTTCAGACCGGAAACTTATCCCAAACCTATTAGCTCATGTAACTTCTACGATCTTTGCTGTCATTTTATTAATGCAGCATAGATCATACGCGTTAACATAAATGTAAAGCACTATTTTTTTTATTACGAATTTATTTATTTCATACAACATCTATACTGCCAAAACATAAATTCTTTAGATAAATGACATAAACTGAAACACTTAACTTAAGGAGAGAGAGAGAGAGAGAGAGAGAGAGAGAGAGAGAGAGAGAGAGAGAGAGAGAGAGTTATCAATTGAATGAAAACCTATGTTCTTTTCATTTAATTTCAGGCAAGAATTCGACAACAGCACTGACAAAGATGTTTTGATTATCATCTGTAGTATATCTTTTATAGCTTTTATCGGCGTTTTTGTGATGATTGTTTTTATCTGTACATTAAAATATGTCACTGCAAGCAAAACTAAGGAATATTTGTCAATAGCAAATTTCTCATAATAAATTTTTCAATCGAAAGTTTTGAATCAAGCAAATGACAATCATAGTTCCACAATGCAGGTCAATTGTTAGCGTACTACATGTAGGTACCAGAGTAGGGTCTTTTTTCAGCATATTGGTCTCAATAACATGTATACATTACACCTGTAATTCTCATTACAATGATATGCACTTTCAGCAGAAAAATGAATCGATATAATCAATTGCAATATCAGAATGTGTTTTACTTAGATAAAAACAATAATTGAAAACTTGTTGGCAATTTAAAAACAAAACATTCAAAACCCTAGGGCTTTTGACCTTGTGTGAAACTATCACCAGGTATTTTACATTGATGTAAAATTCGGCTTTTTAGAAGTAATGAATTGCATGTACATATATATCTATAGAGACGTTTGTCTTAAACAATAAACGTACAGTAAACCTACATTATATCAAGAATAATAGCTAAGAACAACTTTGTGAATATTTAATTTTTGTACAAACTTAAGGTGTCTATGTTTTATTGATTTCCTTATTCACGAATGTTATACAGCTACCAATTCATGAGCTTTGAATACATTTGTGCCTATCAACATTTTCATTTTTGAGATCGCTTAGAAATAAATATTGTACTTTATCAAACTTTTGAAATAAAAAAAAAGATTTAAAAAGTCCAACGTTCACCTTTACAACAGCTTTTACATAAACATGTCAATCTCTAAATTGTCTAAAAATCATTTTTGACGATAAACTCCACCAGAAATTTCCGGGATATACTAGACATACCAAGTCACAACAAAAGTCAATCGAAATATATGTACATATAGTTTTACCATACATATTCAATTCAAAAATACGAATTTATTCAAAAACAGTAAATTGAAATAACTCCGGCAAAAACGGATATTTTTTTTTCATATATTTTGTCCTTAATATATATAATGGAGAATTTTACATAAAATCTAAACCAATGATTCACAAGTAGGTAAGGTACTTTATGTACTTTACTATTCACTTCACAACTTCACTTTACTTCACATTCACAATGTACTTTATCATTTTCAACGGTAATGTACATTGAACATGTTTTTTTTTTATAAAACAATCGTGAAACTGCCAAGCGCTATTTTGGAATTCTTGTGTTTATACATTAAAAGACATGACGTAATTAATCCTTTTAAAACAGTTGGTTTTTCTCAGGTTGCTAACACTGTGAACAAGGAATTAAAATGTATATATTAATACATGTGCTAAGACAAATTAAGAAATGTCACAACTTTGCCGCATGTTGAAGTTTCTTAATCGTGCTAAAGTAAAAGAAAACCATATATGTATCTTGTCAATTAGACTCCAAAAGAGAACATCATGCAAATCAAAACCATACATGTACAAAGACGCTGCACCACATAATATATTACAATGATAAACTATATTATAATTTCGAATGAAATGCATATCCACACCATCCACCTTTTTTATTATCACACAACGTTATCCCAATTTGTATTGTTTAATAGTTTGCATCCGTCTATTTAAAAATTAAGTTATATTTATTTTATAGGAACGAATTGTCACTAAAATAGAGGACACTTCCTTCCTTTTTAAAATTAATGAAGTTTTGCCAAATATCGTAACTGGTACTAATTCCGTTTTCTACAATTGAATTTTCGCTATCAAACATTTAGAAAAAAACTTGATATTATGATAATTCCTTTAAAGATTGAAACAATGCGATTATAGAGTTATTTTTAGGCAGGTTTGATTAAATGAAACCGATCTTTTTCGTTCCAAGTGAGTATATACACATACAAAAATATTTACAAACACTAATGTTGCTCCCACAACACCTGTTATTGTTATAAAGACAAAAATAATTTTATTTTCTGTCGAAGAATTCGTGTAATGTGAGAATGTCAGTGTCCTCGGAAAACTTGTACAGTTTCCATTTAGTATGTTGGATCCATGGGTAACAATTGATGAAGTTGTGTTCCCTTAAAAATCAATGTTTATACGAGTTCAGACATGGAAGTGTTTGTTAAAAAATTTTAGTATTAAACATGTTAACAATACAAATAAAGATGAATTGAAACAACATTTCTAATGAAAAAAGGTATACCACCAAAATTTGAACTACATCCTGTAGATGCATCACACTGGTCTTTATTACATTTGCATAACATTTGACATCTTTTTCCATATGTAGGAAATGGACATTTCTCAGTACAATTTATTCCGTTAAAACCTGGCATACACACTGAAATTAATTAAAAAGAAAACACAAATACTAATATGTAGCTTTACTTTTTAATATATATATATATATATATATATATATATATATATATATATATATATATATATATATATATATATATATATATATATATAAGTACTAAAAATAACCAACGACACGAACAATAAAGTAAAATATTGTCAAATTTTCGGGACAAACCGTCCCTCCTTCAGGACAACAAAATAAAAATTACATATGAAAGGAGAAAAACATCTACAAAATTAGCAATTAACTAAAAACTAAATAATATATAAAACACCGGATCGAAACGTGGCAACTACATCTTTGTATTAATGATCATAATATTTTACTTTATTGTTCGTGTCGTTGGTTATTTTTAGTGCTTTTTTATATCTCATCTTATAACCCTGTATCTTTTGATCCGACACTATAGATAACGAGTGTTGTTGTTTTTTTTAGTGCTTCTTATATATATATATATATATATATATATATATATATATATATATATATATATATATATATATATATCTTTTAAGAATAGTTATGTTAAGAATGAACTACATACCTTCGCATGTATTGTTTTTGGAGTTCCATATATATCCTTCACAGCAGGATTTGATGTTCCTAACATATAAGTAAACTTGCTATTACGTTAAGGACATTTTTTTGAATTAACATTTCAGATAAGTTATTGTTTGAATTTCAAATCCAACTTATTTGCATTGGCCTTCATCCAATATTAATTCATAACAACTACCTATTTTCACCAATAATAATTGTACCAAAATAAAAGTGCATCGAATTAGTAACATTTTTTTAAAGCTATAATAAACGATTGTGCTCCTTTTTATAAGGAGTGTTTGTTACTAAAACAAAATGAATATATCCTACAATGTTAACATGTTAATTGTAAATTGACTTGGAGGACGAAAAATAAAAATATTTAGGTCATTTAAAGAAATTGCGATGGTTAAATCTATATAAAGATTTACAGCGTGAATGATGTAGCCCTATCTCATGTTTAAGAGACTAATTTAACCATAAGTTCTAGATATATTTAGGTTATATTTTATATATCAAAAAAAGACAAAAGTGAAAATTGTAATCAATCGTGGATGACATCATTATCTTTGACCTTGAGATTCATGTATAAACTTATGGTTTGACGTGTATTACCTCTAGTGATAAATAAATCGTAAATTTTAGGCCTTTATCATGAAATAAAAAAGTTACAAATATTTCTCGCTAAATTGCATAACAAATAAATGAACACAATAAAATTATTGGTTTCCAAAAAGTTAAACAAATGTATAAATTATCTGGTTTATATACTTAACTTGGGAACAAAACAGACATGCATACATTCATTCTGATTTATAAACAATTTATTAAAATCTTTTCAAAACATATATTAGTCGATCTCAAAAAGGGTGATCTGTTTATCAAACATTTAAGGAAGAATGGGCAATATTGACCGTTTAAACAATTAAAAAAAATATTAACATGTTATTTACTCACCCTATGCATTTTGGGATTTCGCTGCCAATTGCACTAAAGCATAAAATAAATATCGAGAAAAGTATCCTATTAGTGCCTAATAAATATCGCATTCTAAAAAAAAATCGTTTTGAAAGCAACTACTGGGAAATAAATTCCTTGTAAAATGCAAGGTTCTCTTTCCGTCCTTTGGGTGGAAATTTATTTTAGTTTCCTCTTTGGGTCGTAATTTCGAGACCTTAAAACAATTTCATTGCTTATGCTAAGGTATAAATAGAAATATTTAATATCTATATTTTATATCATTAACTTTGAAAGACAAACTTTGTAGCGTATGATTTAATTGATTTTGAATTTTTAAATTATGTTTTATTGATTGCATGAAATTTACTAATAACAGTAAAAAAATTCATGAAGACGCAAAAACAAAACTAAAACACAATGGGTCGAAGTTGACGTAGAGTAAAAAAAATACTAAACGATTCATAACGTGTTAATTCATGCATTTCAATTAGATTAGATTTTCCTAAAAACCAAAAAGCAATAATTATTTTTAATGTCATTGTGAAACTATCTTTAACGTGTTAAATATTGTACAAATTGACAAATTGTAAATGTACTTTTAAAAGATGCACTCTGTCTATTTACATGTATACATGAAACACGTAGATCTAAATTGTTCTATGTTTTGTTGTTGAGTGAAAAGTTTAAATAATGTTTGCATATCTCATCTTGTAACAAATGTTTAATATAAAAAGTCAATGTTTACAATGCATATGTTTGATACAAACTATAAGTCTATGCTATTCAAACTTTTAAGTTAATCTGTGTACGTTTTTAATATATATAGTCATTGTTGGTTCAAAGTCTTTACTATTGTTAACAACACTTCCCTACTTTTATATATGTATAAAAAAGGTAATCGACTGTTTTAGATATCACGTTTTTAAGAATTGACCATGTTCAATTAAACAATTAGACAAGCGTCAGTGTGTGCTATATTATATATACCATCAACATAAAAACTATCACTGCATACTTCCATCTTTCACTTCCCAAATCTGTGATAATTCTAGATCTTAACAGAATGGTGGGACACTATCTGATAACGCATAAATGAATGTCAATGATTCGAAGAATCCACATAAAAGGACATATTGTAATCATTTGCATTATACATTAATAAACTACTTTAAAAGTAAAAAAGTAAACTTATTTTGGAATTATCAAATCATGTTAGGAACATCTATAACTAAACTCCACGCAACAAGTTGTGATAGGTATATTGCTTTTGACATGGCCGTCAGTCAGCAACTCCTCTTAAACTTTTGCACAGAATTTCCCAAAAGTTTGTAGGGAATTAAAATCACAACATTTAGATGTGCATATTACCAGGATTTTCCAGTTCCATTATTTTTCTAAGAAATTTGGCTCTTTTGCAATAAGTCTTCTGGACATTTATTGAATGTAGTAATGAACACTTTGTAAACACAACTCCTCTTCGACAACCACTGCGCAATTTTTTTAAATCTTTGTTGGGAATAAGGACATCATGTGAATTTAGAGTTTTGTTATAAAAATAAAAATATATTTGGATATTTGCTGGAACTTGCAGCTTTGATATGTGATGATTTTTGGAGAGTTATGACCCTTTATTAAATTATTTTGTGTAATTAATGCATACTCTGTCATTCATTGTGTGTAGTGTTGTTAAGTAATGGGGGAGTGCGGGGTTTGTTTCTTTAAACTACAGTACCGATCAGACATAACCTAACACCAGAGTAAACCCCAACTTAACCCGGCTTTATTTTTAGGGTTTACTTTGGGTCTGCTTTTTGAAAATTTGGGACTTTGGGTTTACTCAGGGTTTTCTTTAAGTTTATTCGAGAATTGCTTTTGGGGTCAACTGTACGCACTGAAGTGTGAAGCAGACCCTTCTGTTATCTTATCATCTTACTGCCTGTAATTCCTGCCCCTTGTATATTCCGAATACACAAGTAGCGTCTACTTTCAGGGGTATATATGTATATGTATATATGCATTTTTGATCGGGGTTTACTCTCTGCGTCCACTCTGGGTTTACTTTGGGTTTACTCTGGGTCCATTTTTGAAAACCAGGAGTAAACCTAGAAAGTAAACCGAGGATTTAGTCGGGGTTACTTTCTGTTAGGCTGGGTCTGATGGGTACTGTACTTATTATTTCCTTTTTATTGAACACTGTGTGAGGCTATAATAATTAAGACAAAACACTTTGTACGTCAGCTGATGCATCTTTAAGAGAACATGTCAATGACATCATACTAGAATGTTGAAAAGTACACTCTTGGTGTGGTTTTTTATGAAATTTTGTGAGTACAAACATGTACCTGTGTTAATTTTAAAGCTCAAATTAATGTAGATTTTACAAACAATTAGGTACCAATGATTTTAATTCTCAGTATCGAGTATATACATTTAGTCATCAAAATTTAAAACAGAAATGAGTCTCCTTGAAGCAGGGAAAAATAAGAAGGGAACTGTATATGGGTTTACATAAACGGAAATAATTACATTAATATTCAATAGAACCGGTAATTGTTGGTATTTATTTTTTTTCAGAATTTGTTAAACTTTATTGTTATAAGCTCTATTAAGTCATTTCAAGAAGAGTATTTTATTGGTGGTACATATGATAATGATGTTTTGACAAAATACCTAAAGAAAGATCGGTTAAATTGAGAGTTGCTGTAATTTAAGGGTGAGATAGAGGGATTTGTTTGATTGTGATCGATTGTTAGAAATTCACTGAATGGAAATATTGACTTTATCTAATAGATCAATACAATGGTTGTTTGAATATTGCTTTTACTAGACTATATGATTATACAATTAAATCATACGTGTTTTGTTAACCCCAAACATAAAATTCATCAATATATTATATACAGGATTTTTTGTCATCTAGGATAAAATATCCCAACATGGTGATATATATCACAGGAAAAATGTCCACATGTGTAAAACCTGTGTAAAACATATATTTTACATATATATTTCACATGTGTAAAACACATATAAAGAGCACACATGTAAATAGTGTTTATTTTCACACATGTTGAACATGTGTTTTACACATGCAAAACACATGTGTAATAGAACACACAATTTTTATACATGTAAAACATGTGTTCAATATGTATATTTCATGTGTTTCATATATATGTAAAACTCGTGTAAATTATTTTGGCAACTAATTATCACTGTTTCTATTTTCATTTAATAGCTAATAGACTGATACACTGCATACATGTGCAAATTATTTATTCATTTGCATTTCCAATCACCTGTGGTAATTAAAGATTGAAAAAAAAAAGTATTTAAAATGAAAATTAATTTTATTTTTGCAAATGATTACATATAAGCATATTTGTTGTTCTGTGTCCAATAAGTTTCCTGAAAAAGAAACAAAATACAATTTTTTTCAGCTGCTTGCATACATAACAGTATATCAAGAGTAAGAAGATTCGGTGTATATTTTTGCATATAAAATATGAAGTTATTTCAGAATATCTTTCTTCTTAAAAGTATAAATGTTAATTAATTACCTACACTTGCAAGTTGAGAGAGAGAGAAAAAAAGAAAGAGAAAGAGAGAGAGAGAGGCACTACTAAAAAAAACAAACTTATTACCATTTATATGAGAGTATAAACTTTTACCATTATTGTACTTAGTCATCTCTCTATCAATCTTACTTCAACTTCCTTCTTTTCAATGCATTGACCTTACCAAGGTATGTGTGGACTTCTTCCTAAAATGGTAATACGCACTTAATACAATCATCAGAGGTTTTTAAATCACTATAAAATAAATATTTAATTTGAAGATAAAAACAACAAAATATTTGTTAAATTCAATTTAACTTGAATTATTTGTGAAAGTTAGATTTTCAACATTTAAAAATTACAATAGAAAGAAATACTTAATATTAGCAATACAGTCAGAACTCTACGTATTTAGATTTAATTACCATGATTTGTCACTTTTATACCAGCCGCAGTGAAGAACTATCCATGAACTCAAGAAGAATGTCTGGATCTTGAAAAATTCATTACCGTTTATCTTCAGACAACGTTACTGAACAACAAAATATTGGTAGCCTTTGTACTAAAGCCATTTGTACAAAAAAAATTTCACACAATAGTTGTATATATACAATAAGTTGCATATCATAATACATTGCAGGTATAGTATTGCATGTTTTACTTAAAAAAACACATTATATGTCATGTTTTAACATGACATATAAAATTATTATGAAAATTTCACTGATTTTCTTTTATACTCTGACCCAAGATATTCTTGATTCACATTTGCTGAATTACTAGATATTTAAAAATACCTCGAATTTAAATGATGTTCATTCAAAAGTATGAAAAATTTCCAAGATTTCTCCTTTGAAATGCCCCCTCTAGCTTATCAGGTTTCAATACATGCCATAAAAATGTGATGTCTACGGAGATTTTGTATTGCAGCAGACCCGGATAATACCGATGAAAAAGTGTGAGGTATTCAGAGTGACTTCCGAATGGAGAAAAGATTTAAACATTTCCCATTATAAACTCTGTATAAGAAATCTGTTTTCGTTCTTGTGAATTTATCCGAGTGAAAGATGATAATGTGTCAATGAATTCAAAGTTACCTACTAGGATATTTTGTTCATCTTTTTTTTTATTGTACTTCATTCACAGGTTTGTGTATTTTTATTAAAAATCGTCCAAATGTGCTGCATACATATCTTGGGACAGACTATACAAAAATTTAAATATTAAAGACTTTTAAATAAATATTTCAAGCAACAGTTTTGTAGAAAAAACCCTTAAATTTCCCTATGATACTTACAACTCCATAAACAGTTAAAAAGACATATCTCTGCTATTCACTGTGTTAGTTTATGTCTTCTGTGATCTGTCTAAAAATAAATAGTGTTTTAATTAACATATACATTGTAATAAGAACTCAAATAATATTACATGTATATTAAGAGAGGGTTACATTATTGCAGCTAGAGACCAGTTAAACATTTAGCAAATTGTTGTGTACTAAGGAACACATTTTAAAATCAATTTAATCTCGTAAGTGTTGATATATCAACAACAACAATAAATTATATAAAACTTTCGACTTGCAGCTTTTAAGGAATACCTACTCGTTACATTGCCATGAGCTTTACTCTAGTTGTTTTTCTTAATTTGATCTGTTCAGTTTATTATCAGGCATTGGTACATTTGTGATTATTAATCTAAGAATCGTGAAAAGTACACACAAACAACGCCTTTGTCTTTATATATGGGTTGATTCGTTCGTCGCTTGCTCAAAAATATGTACTTTAATATCTACGGATTAAATTCTGATTAAAATGATGTTTCTGATGTGTAATATAAGTTTCCTTCCATCTTTACACACGCGTTCTTTCTCATTCTGTTGTGACTCGCAAATAACAATCCTTTCACTTTGGAGTTCCGAATGAAAATAAATGAACGATAAGTGAACGCTGAACGAACGGTGAACGCAATGTGAACGCTTTGTAAACACACAGTGAGCGCTCAGTGAGCGCTTTGTGAACGCTGAACGCGAACTTTTTAACATTGCTGTTTATTACTTATATTTAAGTTTAAGAATGACAAATCTTTCAGATTCATTAATATAACAATGTTTTTAAGTTAACAATATTCCAACCGTCAAACTATAAGTGCGAGCTATAACCATTGTGACGTCATAAAAAAGTTCACACAAAATTGAACGTTTTCGCTATTCTATAGGTTCATGTAAAGAAGAATATTTGCAAATGTGAGTAATTTAAAATAAGTCCTTAGTACTGAAGGACATAATCTATAAGTTTATCCTGTCGTTTTGACACGAAAAACGAAATAGTTTGCTTATCAAAAACATACATAGTAGTATAACTATACAAGACCTGGTACCATTTTAAACAATATTTATATTTATTTTCATTTGTACCTCTTGCATTGAACGTTTGTTTTACAAAAACATAAATACCACCATTATTTATGTTTCAAGTTGTGTTGCTAATTGATTTTTTTTGTGGATCAAACGATCGTTAGCCAATAGAGGATATTTCCTTCCTTTTTTAAAACTAATGTTGTTTTGTTGAAAATGATAGCTGGTATTATTTCTGTTTTGTACAATTATTTACGTTATAAAGCATAAAACACTTAAAATAACAAGGTTAGGGTTTCGTTCTATGTGCTCATACACCCACAGAAAAATATTTGCAAAGACTAAAGCTTCTCCCAGAACACCTACTATTTTTATTATAACAAGAATAGTTTTACTTTTTGTCGTTCATTTATTACTTGTGCAATTCGATGGTATAAGGGTCTTTGAAACCAACCTTGTTATGTTTTCATTCAGTAAGCTCAATTCATAGGTAACCATTGTTAAAGCCGTGTTTTCTTTAAAAAGCAATGTTTTATACCAGTTTAAAATTGTACACTTTTGGACAATTTTTTACTTAACAGTTCTGGTATTAAGAAGGTTAATGTTACAATCAATGAAGTATCAATACAAATTTGGTAATGAAAAAAACCATCAAAAATTAAAGTACATCCTGTAGACACATCACACTGGTCTTTATTACATTAACATAACTTTTGACTCCATTTCCATACGTAGGGCATTTCTTAATGAAATTTAGTCCACTATAACCTGGCAGACATGCTGAAATTTATATAAAAATAAATAAGAAATCAGAATTTGTTTCTATTCGAACATGTCAGCATTTTGTGGAATGTTTGTTATCCTCTTCACCCCCACCCCCACCCCAACCCCCAACCCCCCCCCCCCAAAAAAAAAAAAACTCCCTTAAAAAACAAACTAAAAAACAAACACAAAACACAAACATATTTTACACACAAAAAAGTAAAATGCATACCTTCGCAAGCATTTGTTTTTGAGTTCCGATAAACTCATCACAGCAGGATTTTACGTTCCTTCATCAAAGTAAACGTAATAGCATTAAAATATTGAATTTGTTTTACAATGTATTTACATTATAATTATCATTTGACCTTCAACATCAAATTATATTTCAACTTTTAGTTACTTTGGTCTAAACTTGATATAAATGTGTCCATGAAATAACATATATTAATATCAATAATTTCCTTAAAGTTGAAAAAATAGATTATTGCCGCTGAAGAACCTAATGCAGGACTTTTTTTTAGTTGAAACTTGCGTTAGTGACGAGGCATACGTGTAACTCGCTTGATCGCTTATCTTTTCCGAGATGTTGAATATTACTCACCCCGTGAATTCTAGAATTTTGTTGCCTTTTGCGCAAAAACATAAAATGAGTATTAAGGAAACAATTTTATCAGCCTATGGCTTGAATGGTTCATCAACAAAAGTATGATTTTTTTTAAAACAACAAGTCAGAAGAATTAAACCGCCGCTGAAAATGCACGGTTGCCTTTTGTCAGAACTGCTATAATTTAATTTCCTCTATATGTCACAAAGTCTAAATTTCCTTTTTTTAAACTATTCGAGTGCAAATGATTTCAGCATTGATAAAAAAAAAACAACAAAAAAAACTCAGGTATTTATAATTCACGTTGAAATGGAAACAATAAAGCATATGGTTTAAATAGTTTGAATATGTTGTATAAGATGCTTTGTAAACAGTAAAAATGGTCCAGGACGACATAATTAAGGACAACAGGTCTTACTCGATTTGGGCATATACACTGCGCACATAAAAAAGTAATTGTTTTAATTGTTACGAACATTAATTTCTCAAAATTTCGTCGTCACTTAAAGGTAATATAAAATCTCTTATATAGATGTTCTTCGTCATCAATACACGCTTTAAATAGTACTAGTAGAAGAAAGGGAAGTCAGAACTGCTGTACTGATTTTTTAAGCTGAAGTTGTTTAAAATGATCTACATATATTTGTTAACAGAGTTTCTGCCAGTGAATCATTCATAATCCGCATTCAATATACACTCGTATTGAAATATAGTTAAACCTTGCCAATGATTAAGTTTTGAAGAACTTCATCATACAGATGTGCAGCACACTCCAGTTGGTTTAAGGTTTTTTCAATCAACCTTAACCTGCCTATTGCAAATGGCATATACAATCCTGACAAAGTCACCAATGTAAGGAATTTGACTAGAAGGTAGAATGTGTCTTAGATAACGCCATTGCTTGATCCTAGCGTTGGCAGACTCAAAAGCTTATTCCGCCCACACCGTAACAGCTGGTGAGAACTTCGGCACCATTTTTTGACAGTGTCCAAATTTTGCCCACCTTTTCCGAGTACATCTGTAGAACTGACATCGATTTTCATCCGTAAAAATCACATTATCAAAATTGTAATTCTGATGAACGATACACCATGCCTCTCTTTTACGCTTGTGCTCTGCGGTCATTAGTGGCACCTTTTGCGGCACAGATTTAAAATAATTACTGCGAGCCAGAGTCCGACCCATAGTCCATTTCGACACTAACGCTGATCCTCTTCTTGCACATTCATTATCAATTTGCTGTGCTGATCATTGCGGATGAGAAGCAGCATGTTGTGCAGCCCGTCCGTTGTCATTCACGTCTGCCAGATCCCGGATACCGTATCTCAGACTTCCCTTCATAAAATCTTTTCAATTGTCATACACTGTAGTCCTAGGTATGTTTGTTATTTCACATAGTTTTTGTGCTGAAGTGATTTCGCTTTCATAAAGATTAAGAAGATGTTTTCTGTTGTCAATTTCTGACATCACTGAAACCCGGAAACTTATCGTCTGCTGAAAGCGTCATCACGTGACATCACATAGATACAAAGGGAATAACTCTAAAAGCATCCCAATCATTTGTCGATGTGGATTTTTTTTAAAGAAACTATATGCTTTAAAAAATATGCATGCATACTGTATAAAAAGAAAAATCCGGATTTTTTGCACTTTACTACAGTTATTCAAATACATGAATAATTGACAATTATTTAGAAATAAATTAATCACCGAATTTAAAGCAATATGAGCTGCATCTTGGTACAAAAATAAAAATCTGTATTTGCTCCATTTTATAATAGTATAACTCTACATTCGTCATAAAACGGCTTTAAAACATTCCCCTACCCGAGTTAAATTTGCCACGGCGTGTTTTTATTCATGAAGTGCAGCAGAGATATCGCCATATTTTGGACGTCAATCATTCGGGTCAACTGAGGTCAACCATCAAATATGGATGCTGAGGTAAACAAAATAATTTACGATTGCAACCAAACTTTGAATGAATTTTAAATCGTGTCTTTTTGAAAGTTAATTGTTGTTATTCGTTGCGATATTTAAAGATAATACCTGTGGATATATAGGTTGAGAATTGGAAAATATTAACAGACGTTAAGCTTTGATGCACTGTGTGACGAAAAGAGGCCTCCCATGGGTTAATGCGTAAATGCAAAATCAGTTAATTTTTATTTTATCGACTCGGTATATGGATTAATTTAGAATCTCTATATCGATGAAATTTTCTAATATTATTTTTTCGCTGACTGTATAATGCACTATCTTACCGGTCTTCTTTATATAAACTATTATACACATCTATGTCTTACGTTACGTTCAAGAATTTTTTATTTATATGTACAGCCTAAAAACGACCGAAATATCAATTAAAAGACAACTAAGCTACATGCACATACATATACACATATGATATTCACTATGGGTCTACACCAGTTTGGATTTACATGTATACCAGGGACAGCAATATGTACACATAATTATGCACGCAATTTTTTTTACGTACAACTGCAGTAACGTTAGGCCTAGTCGTATTTTTGTTAGTTTTGGTGTAATACAAATTAATCCTATACAAAATTCTCAAATTGACCAACAGAAAAAACTAAAAGCTCCTGCATCAAGAAAACGAGGCCGGGGCAGAGGAGGTAAACATCTGAGAAGTAAAAGGGCTCGAGACCTTCAGGATGCCGTGAATGCTCGAAAGCAGAAACTACAGGTTTATGACATATATAAATTAACAATCTCTGTCAAAATATCTGGATTCCACATAAATTGACTTTGAACAGTGTTTCTCCATTTCACATATCCAAATTTGGTCCCCTTGTCATTTTCTTAATCATTAAACGGAGAAAAAATACTTTGGTGTGTATTAACCAGTAGTTTTATGACTCTTATGCTTTATCACTTGAATTCAGTTATTAAAATGTTATGTTATTGACTATCAATTAGTTTTTATTTGAATTTAGGAAAGTGTTAGCAATTTAACAGACGAGAGTTGTCGACAACTCATTGTCAAGCTTTGCAATAGAGATCCATCGTTGGTGTTCGACATTATGGAAGAATTGTCAGAGCAAACCTCACAGCATGGAGGGTACCATCCACCACCAGGTGATGCACCATCTTGGTGCACGTGTGCACATTGTAGAGAGATGCCTACTGACATAGAGATCGAGGGTGTGCTGTCAGCAAATACCAGAGAACTGCTTTTCATTATTGCCAGTAAGAGTAGATTAATTCGTCTCCATACATACTATACTCAATGCCTAAATATTATTGAGATTGCATCTACATATTCTCCATGCATGAAAAGATGGATTGTTCAAATAATGTAAATAATGTAAAAATGATTTTAGGACTTCGTCATGTTGGTCCTAGATGAGGCAGTTCTATCCATTGCCCAGAGATACTGGGAAGATGTTTTGGCAGTACCCAGGGACCAGGATGTCAACAGAGGGTATCGCCATTCAGCCTATCGCCAATTTATCTTATGGCACTATGGTCGATTAGGTGCAGGGAATAGGCGTGTTGTGTGTGGCAAATTAGAGACAAATACCCAGACAGCTTTGGACAATACACAGGCTTTAAAGATGGACGTTTGGCTTAAAATAAAAAAAAATCATTATTCCTTTTAATTTTTCCGATTAAATGAAGATGCATACTAACAAATTTTTGCAATTCATTATTGTAAGTACACACAAATACATGTACACGACACAAACTTTGCATATGTTATCAATTTGCCATGAGGATTTTACAAGAAGGCTATGTTGACCGTCCAGCCTCCTTATTTCAATGAATGTACATTCCATTACTCCAAAAACAAAAGACTACAAACAATGCATTATGTATTTCAAACCATTATCATATAGGTTAAAAACTAGATATATATATACATTCGTGTTTAGCAAATTAAGTACAAGAAATATGACATTGCACATACATGTACAGATTGTATTATGTCATGAATGAAAAAAAAATCCAGCTGCATTTCAGTTTGAAAAAAGGGGGGTACCCTTCACTAAATTTTAAAACCACATCGAATTTCATAAATGCTGTAAGTCATCTGTTTCCAATGCACAGCTCTCTTACTGAAATCTTGACTTCAGCTCTTTGGCAATTTTTTCAGATGGTGGTGGTGGAATAGGTGCCAATGTACTTGACAGCCATCGTGGATCATCAGGTTGAGGTGCATAACCCTGTTTATTCCGATATGATCCAATAGTCTCTTCCTCACTATTTCCACCATAAGCTGGGGTATATGGGGGTATCTCTTTCCTTCTTTCACAAGATAATAGTACCACACTGAAGTCCTTTTGCTATAAATCCTCTGCTTCCTATTTAAGTAAAAAACATAGGTAATCACAGATTACAAAGCTCACCGAGACGAGGCATCACCTTTATGAGGCATCACATTTATGAGGCCACCTTTATCATAGTATATGAAAATCATAGTGAATGATATTAATGGATACTGTTTTGACACAATATCGTATATCATATGTTAAAAAAAATTGTATGGTAATCATATGTTCATTTCATACGGTATTATAAGATACAATATTTATCAATACAATAATATGAAATCAATATTGCATCCTATGATACTTACAATATATATCATATAATACTGTAATAAATAATGATGCAATATGATAATGTAACATATGATATGACATTGTATCATGATATACATTATTGTATTTGATCACATAATACAGTATCATAATATATAATATACATAGGATACAATATAGTATTATATGATACAATATCATATCACATTATACATTACAATATTCTAACATGTTATTATATTGTATAATATAGTATGATATTGTATTGTATGATATTGTATCATCTTTGATACATAATATGATATTGTATCATATGATACAATATAATTTGATACATCATCGTATTGATCGAAAAAACAGCAATAATCGTTTTATTATATGATTCAGCGACGAATTGATACAGACATATCAAATTGAGTGTTATCAAGCAAAGATTTTAGTTTCAATTCTTTTAAAGTACGAGAGGAGTTTTATAATTGGGTCAAAATACCCCCTCCCCCAGCATAAAAAACGTTATCCAGGACCATTTTGTTTCACAATTTTTATAAAAGTCCTTAATCATAACTTAATTGTGCTAGATCCCAGGAAGTGGAAATAAATACAAAGAGATTCAAAGATATCAAGCATTTTCAGTTCAAGATCATGCAATGATATTTTGGCCACTATAGTCTTTTCAAAAAGCTAAATACATGTTTAAATTGTAAACAATTCAAAATGATGGGGGAAATGACATCAATGGGATTCCTGAAGTAACCATTGTGACCTAAAAGTATCATACAAAACATCAAGGAAACCAAAACAGGCAATCTCCTATGCTCAAATATTACCTAATATCTCCATTTTTGTTCAGCAAGACTGGTCTGTCAATGTGAATGTTGTAATCCAAAGCTGCAAGTCTATCCCTAGCCCTATATGCTGGCGGTTTGTGTGACTCTCTCTTTGAGGTGTACATAAGGATTAAACTTTGAAATGTTTCCAGTTCTGCTGTGCTTCTATAGAATAAAATTCATTTTAAACAAGATACCATATAACTGGATTTTTCTACGGGGTGCTATTATTGTGAAATTCTGCGATCAAGTCTTAATCGCAAAAAATTAAATCGCAAAAAATACGTCATAAAATGTCCCAATAAAAATACCCCTTGTGAGGCCTCTTCATAGAGTCCGAATACACGCTTCGTTGCGTAATACAGGTATCAATAATTGGTCAGTGAATACCCCATAGTTAGCAGTCACTTCACGCTTTGCCAGCAAAATGGCGCTGTTGAAATATTTGAAGCCTATAAGTAAGTTTCCTGACCCTACCGGACCTTTAAGTGAATTAATGTCGCCTAGAAAAAGCAGGCATTGCTGAAGTGTGCAGAAAATCGTAATTCAAAAGCTACTCTCCAACAGATTGTGAATGTGATTTAACACTGTGTTTGTGTTATAGTTTTAATGTGTTTAATGTATTTTAATGGAAATATTTTAGTGAATTTTTTCTGAAATGTATTTTAATATTTTTAACCATTTTAAAAAAACTGTAATGTGTTTTATGTATTTAAATGTGAATATTTTTATGACATGTAATATTTTAAATTGCTTTGGTGTGTTCAATAAAAATAAAAATAGACTTTATTGTTAAAATGTCTAGTAATAAAATTCATTAAAAATAGACTTTAGTGTCAAAGTGAAATCGCAAAAATTAAAATCGCAGAAAATAAATATACCTATTTCAGGATCAAATCGCAAAAATTTGCACCCGCATTAAAAACCAGTTATACGGTATCTGTGAGCCAATACATATATAGTAATACCCCCATTCTGATGTGAAAATACAAACAAGAGGCCCATGGGCCACATCGCTCACCTGAGCAACAATAGGCATGATAAAATCAGCTTAATGGAGATCGACATAATACAAAATATCTGGACAATGTAGTAATACATGTAGATATTCTTATGTTTATAATCAAGTCCCTTTTCTAACAGGATGATTTTATATTCATATCACATGTTGAGCATCGCAGTTCTCAACACGATCCTAGACAATTGTTTATACATGGGATATAAACCTACATCAAACTCTGAACCCCTTGTGAGGCCCAAGAATCGTCCAGGGGCAAAAGTCTTAACAATTTTAAAGAATCACAAATTGGCAAAATGTTTGCATATAAGTAAAACCATATATATTATAACATTTCAGTTTTTGTGAATTAAAAATGTTTTCCTTTGTAAAATTGGATCCCGAATGTGGCCCCACCCTACTCCTCAAGATTTTTACTTTAACGAATTTGAATCTACACCTACCCAAGGTTGCTTTTACTAAAGTTACAGATTTTCTAGACAAATGGTTTTGTAGAAGATTTTTCTCCATATATTCCTATGTCTCCCTCCCCCCTCCCCGTTGTGACCCCATCCTACCCCCGGGGATCATGATTTGAACAAACTTAAATCTACCTACTTCCACATAAGTTTCACCTTTCCTAGCTACTTAGTTTTAGAGATTTTAAAGATTTACTCTATTCCTATGTAAAAATTCGATCCCCATTGTGGCCCCACCCTACCCCCAGGGGTCATGATTTTCACATCTTTGAATCTACACTTATTGAGAATGCTTCCACATAAGTTTCAGCTTTCCTGGCTGATTAGTTTCTGAAAAGAAGATTTTTAAAGATTTACACTATAAATTCCTATGTAAAAATTTGACCTCCCCATTGTGGCCCCACCCTACTCCCGGGGGTCATGATTTGAACAAACTTTGAATCTACACTAGCTGAGGATGCTTCCACATAAGTTTCACCTTTCCTGGCTGATTAGTTTCTGAGAAGAAGATTTCTTAAGATTTACTCTATATATTCCTATGTAAAAATTCAACCCCCCATTGTGGCACCACCCTACTCCCAGGGTTCATGATTTGAACAAACTTTGATTCTACATGTACACTAGCTGAGGGTGCTTCCACATAAGTTTCAGCTTTCCTTGCTGTTTAGTTTCTGAGAAGAAGATTTTTAAAGATTTACTCTATATATTCCAATGTAAAAATTCAACCCCCCATTGTGGCCCCATCCAACCCCCGGGGGTCATGATTTTCACAACTTTGATTCTACACTAGCTGAGGATGCTTCCACAAAAGTTTCAGCTTTCCTGGCTGATTAGTTTCTGAGAAGAAGATTTTAAAAGATTTACTCTATATATTCCTATGTAAAAATTCAACCCCCCCCATTGTGGCCCCACCCTACCCTAGGGGTCATGATTTTCACAACTTTGATTCTACACTAGCTGAGGATGCTTCCACATAAGTTTCAGCTTTCCTGGCTGATTAGTTTTTGAGAAGAAGATTTTTAAAGATTTACTCTTCATATTCCTATTTAAAAATTCAACCCCCCATTGTGGCACCACCCTACTCCCGGGGGTCATGATTTGAACAAACTTTGAATCTACACTAGCTGAGGATGCTTCCACATAAGTTTCACCTTTCCTGGCTCATTAGTTTCTGAGAAGAAGATTTTTAAAGATTTACTCTATATATTCCTATGTAAAAATTCAACCCCCCATTGTGGCCCCACTCTACCCTAGGGGTCATGATTTGAACAAACTTTGAATCTACACTAGCAGAGGATGCTTCCACATAAGTTTCAGCTTTCCTTGCTGATTAGTTTCTTAGAAGAAGATTTTAAAAGATTTACTCTATATATTCCTATGTAAAAATTAAACCCCCAATTGTGGCCCCATCCAACCCCCGGGGGTCATGATTTTCACAACTTTAAATCTACACTAGCAGAAGATGCTTCCACATAAGTTTCAGCTTTCCTTGCTGATTAGTTTCTGAGAAGAAGATTTTTAAAGATTTACTCTACATATTCCTATGTAAAAATTAAACCCCCCATTGTGGCCCCATCCTACCCCCGGGGGTCATGATTTTCACAACTTCGATTCTACACTAGCTGAGGATGCTTCCACATAAGTTTCAGCTTTCCTGGCTGATTAGTTTCTGAGAAGAAGATTTTTAAAGATTTACTCTATATATTCCTATGTAAAAATTAAACCCTCCACTGTGGCCCCATCCTACCCCCGGGGGTCATGATTTTCACAACTTTGATTCTACATTAGCTGAGGATGCTTCCACATAAGTTTCAGCTTTCCTGGCTGATTAGTTTTTGAGAAGAAGATTTTTAAAGATTTACTCTATATATTCCTTTGTAAAAATTTGACCCCCCATTGTGGCCCCACCCTACCCCCGGGGGTCATGATTTTCACAATTTTGAATCTACACTAGCTGAGGATGCTTCCACATAAGTTTCAGCTTTCCTGGCTGATTAGTTTCTGAGAAGAAGATTTTTAAAGATTTACTCTACATATTCCTATGTAAAAATTAAACCCCCCATTGTGGCCCCATCCTACCCCCGGGGGTCATGATTTTCACAACTTTGATTCTACACTAGCTGAGGATGCTTCCACATAAGTTTCAGCTTTCCTGGCTGATTAGTTTCTGAGAAGAAGATTTTTAAAGATTTACTCTATATATTCCTATGTAAAAATTAAACCCTCCACTGTGGCCCCATCCTACCCCCGGGGGTCATGATTTTCACAACTTTGATTCTACATTAGCTGAGGATGCTTCCACATAAGTTTCAGCTTTCCTGGCTGATTAGTTTTTGAGAAGAAGATTTTTAAAGATTTACTCTATATATTCCTTTGTAAAAATTTGACCCCCCATTGTGGCCCCACCCTACCCCCGGGGGTCATGATTTTCACAATTTTGAATCTACACTAGCTGAGGATGCTTCCACATAAGTTTCAGCTTTCCTGGTCAAATGGTTCTTGAGAAGAAGATTTTTGAAAATTTCTCAAAATTTTCCAATAATTGCCAATTATCTCCCCTTTAAAGAGAGCGTGGTCCTTAATTTTCACAACTTTGAATCCCCTTTGCCTAAGGGTGCTTTGTGCCAAGTTTGGTTGAAATCGGCCCAGTGGTTCTGGAGAAGATGTTGAAAATGTGAAAAGTTTACGGACAGACAGACGGACAGACGGACAGACAGACAGACGGACGACAGACAAAATGTGATCAGAAAAGCTCACTTGAGCTTTCAGCTCAGGTGAGCTAAAAAAGTCGCCATTTAACAGGAAGTTGCGTCTGATTGGTACAAAAATAGATTCCAACCTATGGCATGCCTAAACAAATAGTGTGTTTTAATGTTAAGCATCTGCGATAAATAGTTGCTGAGAAATCTTTGACGAAAATTCGCTTGAAAATTTAGGCTACAAATAAACAAAGGTGTCATTTGACAGGAGTTGACGTTCAATTGGTACAAAATTCGATCCCAACGCAGGGCCTGCCTAAGCAAAGAGTGTGGTAAAATGTCAAGTTTCTGCAACGAATAGTTGCTGAGAAAAATGCAACAGAATTTTTTGTTACTAAAAGACAGACAGAAGGACAGACAGACACACAAGGGTAAAACAGTATACCCCCTTATCCTTCAGAGCAGGGGTATAATGAATGTAAATGAATAACATTTATATGCATGCATAATTAAATTAATTTAAAGAAAAACATACACTATGAAACAGCATACCGAAAATTTAAAAAATAAGGAATCTTGTTGAGTAATCTCTTGTCCATAATAATGCTCCGCAATGTTTCGTGGGTTAGACTACCCTTCTGGATGTATTCCTTAGACTCTCTATAATTGTGGTCCTCCAAATCATCATGCTCACAACTATTTACACCACTTGATGAATAGGGTAACACCCACTGATGTTCGTCCACAATGTGATGAAGAATGCCAAACCAAATTCCCTAGTATAAAGATAATAAAAATACTACTGTATACAGGGTTATTTTCACCCCGTGTTAATTTCGCTCTTCTACATTTGCAGACGGTTTCGTCCCGTCTTGAATTCGCCCAAACAAAGTTGTGTTAAAAGACAGATAATTCGAGACATTGGAATTCGCCCAGTCTTAAATTCAGCCATTGACAACAAGGGCAAAAGGGGCGAAAATAAAATAGGGGCAAAAATTTCCCTGTATACAGTGGTAACTAAAGAAATCAGTCATTAACGTTTTCTCAAAAACTTTGTTTGAATTACTTTTGTTTCTAAAAAAACCTACAATAAATTCCTCATATGTTTCAGCTCTCTTTGAAGAGTACCAAAAATGGTTGATAATGTCTTTAATCCAAGGCAGTAAGGATTTGTTTCCTTTTCCTGTCCTGCCTGAAAAATAATACATTTAGTTTTACATACATATTTTGATGAATGCATAAAACTTGTGTATGCAAATGTATCTGGTTATTGATCGGTAAATGCACACTGGTCGTAAATAATGTGAAATACAATTTAGAATATACAGCTTAATCCCAATATAATTTTACATGTTTGCATACCGGTACTCGAAGTCAAAAGTCAAAAAATGGGTTTTTTTTAACAAGGTCTAATTAAGAGTTAAACTATACCCACAGCAACCAACTTCTTTGTCAAATTCTTCGTACCGTGCCTTACATCATAGGAATGCTTTATTTGAGGATAATCTTTCTCTGCAATAAAAAATTACTGAAAATTAGATAAGATACATGTACATGTTAATTGCAGTATAATAAATATAGAAGCTAAACTAAATACTTTTGAAATATCTACTAACTCATAAGGGCAGATATCTGCAAGTGCTCATCAGTGATGACCTCCATCACCTGGATGCCATTTTGAAGAAGAAACTGTAGTCCTTTCACAAAACATGCCTTTTCCAGATTAGAACTTTTGCGATCGGTCATCCTTTTGTCCATTGTAATCACACATAGAATCTGTTTTGTGCTGTTTTCCATGAACGTGTATGTGCAATACTGGGCATTATGGCCAGGGCTATCCATCCGTCCGTCTCCTACTCAAAAATCAAAACACATTCATGATGTTAAACATGAACCTCATTTTAAGTAGCGTACATGTAGTTGGTGAAAAATAAATGAAAATAAAGATTTGCATTACATATAAATGGGTGCATATTGATAGGTTGCACAATTACCAAGAATGGCAATATCTCTTCCTCGAAAGTTTGCAAGTATATTTTCCTGATGATTGCACCAATACTCATCGACTGCTGGAATTAAATAGGTCTTTTGTATCTTGTTAAATTGTAGTGGCACATACAAATGGCAGTCGCAAAAATTTAGCAAAATGTGCAATTTTCTGATAATTATTGCCCGACAGTAATATGCTGGCTGCTGAAAGGAGATCTCCTGCATGGAGACGTTTGTTCAGTAGAGGCTGCGAGCACTATGAATGAATTTTGTGACCATTCATACATTTCTGAAATGAAAAAAAGAATTAATTTTAGCCATGTGAAACCTTTTTTTTCAAGTTCAAGCTTGTTAAGTTTTTCCTTTAAAAGCTATGGACCTGCCAAGAGAGTGGGACACACAAACAGGCACATCAACATACAGAATCATCTTCCATTACAAATGTACCAGTATTATAATATTTGATGCACTAACCTGATTAGATCATGCCAACTAAATTTACCTTTAAAATTACAGGTACTATGTGATTTCAATGATTTCAGATTACCAGCAGAAATTAAATGCCAGACACAACATGTGGTATTTGAAATCTTTGCAAATCCTGTCCCAGAAAATTTTTTTTATTACAACCAACTAACTTTGAAAATTTCTAAATTTAGAGTCCAGAAAGAGGTCTACGTCTCGTTTGATCTAATGATCCGAACCTAGTGGCAACTCCAATGAGATCCATGCAACCCTTAATTTGGATAAATTAAGTTACTGTAAAGATGATAAACTTAATTATTATAATATACCCTTCATATAAAAGGTAAAGATATCAAATCTATCCTTATTTATTATTTCTACTTTGTTTACCTTTTGAACAAAACCATCTTTTAAAATGCGCTAAAATAAAGATGTTTAATTACTGTGTACTATGTCATCAGTTTTAGAGAGGAGTGATATGGATTCAGAAAACCACAGTGTGGTGATCTGAAAAATAGGATCACACTCTGTAACAAGAGGCCCATGGGCCACATCGCTCACCTGAGCAACAATAAACTTAATAAAATCAGCTCTATGGAGTCATATACAAAATATCTGAACAATGTCGTATAAAAGATTCTGTATTAAAAAAAAAAAATTCCCCTGCATATTCTTATGTTTATTATTGAGCCCCTTTGTAACAGGGTGGTTTTACAGTCATATCACATATTGAGCATTGCAGTTCTCAAGAAGATGATCAGACTTAAACAACTATTTATATATGGATTACAAACCTACATCAAATTTTGAACCCCTTGTGAGGTCCAAGAATTGTCCAGGGGCCAGAGTCTAAACAATTTTAAAGAATCAACAATATGTCAAAATGTTTGCATATAAGTAAAACCATATATGTTAACATTTGAGTTTTTGTGAATAATTTAAATGTTTTCCTTTGTAAAATTGGACCCCCCCCCCAATGTGGCCCAATCCTACTCCTGAAGAATATGATTTTGACAAATTTTAATCTACACTATCTGAATTGACTGAAGCTTTTCTAGACAATTTGTGTTTAGAAGATGATTTTTAAAGATTTTTCCCTATATATTCCTATGTAAAAATTTGTCACCCCCCCCTAATTGTGGTCCACCCTACCCCCTGGGATCATGATTTGAACAAACTTTAATCTTCTCTACCTGAGGATGCTTCCACACAAGTTGCAGCTTTTCTGCATGATCGGTTTTTGAGAAGATTTTTAAAGATTTTTCTCTATAAATTCAACCCCCCCCCCCCTCTAACTGACGCCCCACCCTACCCGTAAGGATCATAATTTTATCAAACTTGAATCTACCCTAACCGAGGATGCTTTCACACAAGTTACAGCTTTTCTGGCCGATCGGTTTCTGAGAAGAAGATTTTTAAAGATTTTTCTCTTTATATTCCTATGTAAAAATTTGACACCCCATTGTGGCCCCATCCTACCCCTGGGGATCACGATCTGAACAAACTTGAATCTACACTACCTGAGGGTGCTTCCACGCAAGTAATAACATTTCTGGCCAATCAGTTTCTGAGAAGAAGATTTTTAAAGATTTTTCCTTATATATTCCTATATAAAAACTTGCCCCACCCACCCCATTGTGGCCCCACCCTACCTCCAGGGATCATGATTTAGCAAACTTGAATCTACACTACCTGAGGATGCTTTCACACAAGTTACAGCTTTTCTGGCTGATCAGTTTCAGAGAAGATTTTTAAAAATTTACTCTATATGCTCGTATGTAAAATTCAACCCTCCATTGTGGCCCCACCCTACCCCTGGTGGTCATGATTTGAACAAACTTGAATCTACACTACCCGAGGATGCTTCCACACAAGTTACAGCTTTTCTGCACGATCGGTTTCTGAGAAGAAGATTTTTAAAGATTTACTCTATATATTCCTATGTAAAAATTCTACCCCCCATTGTGGCCCCACCCTACCCCCGGGGAACATGATTTGAACAAACTTGAATCTACACTACCTGAGGATGCTTCCACACAAGTTTCAGCTTTCCTGGCTGATCAGTTTCAGAGAAGAAGATTTTTAAAGATTTACTCTATATATTCCTATGTAAAAATTTGACCCCCCATTATGGCCCCACCCTATCCCTGGGGATCATGATTTGAACAAACTTGAATCTACACTACCCGAGGATGCTTCCACACAAGTTTTAGCTTTCCTGGCTGATCAGTTTCAGAGAAGAAGATTTTTAAAGATTTACTCTATATTTTCCTATGTAAAAATTTGACCCCCCATTATGGCCCCACCCTACCCCTGGGGATCATGATTTGAACAAACTTGAATCTACACAACCTGAAGATGCTTCCACACAAGTTTTAGCTTTCCTGGCTGATCAGTTTCAGAGAAGAAGATTTTTAAAGATTTACTCTATATTTTCCTATGTAAAAATTCGACCCCCCATTGTGGCCCCACCCTACCCCCGGGGAACATGATTTGAACAAACTTGAATCTACACTACCTGAGGATGCTTCCACACAAGTTTCAGCTTTCCTGGCTGATCAGTTTCAGAGAAGAAGATTTTTAAAGATTTAATCTATATTTTCCTATGTAAAAATTCGACCCCACATTGTGGCCCCACCCTACCCCCGGGGAACATGATTTGAACAAACTTAAATCTACACTACCTGAAGATGCTTCCACACAAGTTTCAGCTTTTCTGGTCAAATGGTTTTTGAGAAGAAGATTTTTGAAAAATACCAACAAATTTTCAATGATTTTTTATTATCTCCCCTTGAAAGAGGGCGTGGCCCTTCATTTTAACAAACTTATATCTCCTTTACCTAAGGATGCTTTGTGCCAAGTTTGGTTGAAATTGGCCCAATGGTTCTTGAGAAGAAGTCGAAAATGTAAAAAGTTTACGGACGGACAGACAGACAGACGGACGGACGGACAGACAGACTGACGCCGGACAAAAAGTGATCAGAAAAGCTCACTTGAGCTTTCAGCTCAGGTGAGCTAAAAACAGCATAAAAAATTGATTGGTATTTTAAAAATAAATTATTTTATTCCTCTCGATCATGCACCTGTTCATTAGACATGTGTTCTTACCCAATGAATGTAAAGAGCTGAACCCACACACTCTGTAGACAGCTTAACTCTGGATAAACAACCCTCTGAGGTACAAGTCATGGGCACCACAGTGTTTGCCAGGGACAATAGCTGGTCCTCGAAAACCATAAAAACATTCTGTATAACATCATTGACATCATTTGCTGAAGTAATATGGTTTACGCCTGGTCCTACGTACAACTCTGAAAATTCTTCATCAGACTCCTCCTCACTGTCTGAGGACTCACACTTGTCTGAACTGACATCCTCATCCCTAAAATACATTAGACACTTTACTAATGACACAGCTACATGCTATTAAGAGAAAATTTGATAGACACTTTAACATTTCACCAACATTAAACAATTAAACTGAATAATACAATTAATACTGACATAAGTATGTTTGACTTATATTATAACATCACTGCTTGTAAATCAAAGTGTAATTTGCATAAATTGCAGTAAGGCATCTAAGTAAAACTCCTTTTGGTTTTGTACAGTTGTACAATGATATACTTTCAAAATCCTTAGTCACTGTCAAGATGAAACACTTCTAATGTGCGCTATAGATTTACCTTAGATTTAATTGTAATGCTTGGTTCATAGTCTTCGTCTGATGAATCTTTTTCTTGAACATCAGGTTCAGACATGTCAACGGCGATTCTATAAATGAGTTTATACAAATATACATATGACTAAAATTGATGTAACAATGAAAAATTTAAATAAACTTTTTCCATGAAAACAGATTACATAACTCCACAAATGCATTTGAGATTTAAATCTCAGGTAATATGAATAAATCTTATTCTGTTTTTTTAACACTTGCAGATTTTGTACAAAAATTAACTATGAATGATGTATTTGAATTATAACTTCAAAAAGGTAATCAAATTTTACTGTAATTCTAACTTACGAAAAGGGGTCCAAAAAACTACTCCCAAGACTGATTTTCTTTGAGGTACAGTCTTTCATATTAATTTCTAAACTTAAATGTTCAAGTTCAGAGTCTGATGCTCCCATCTCTTCAACCCCTGACATGCAGCCAAAAGACTCACTGTGAAGAAAAGATTTATCATTGATTATTTATATGAAACTATTCATAACATCAACAATTAAGCATGCATCTAGAATACATCATTGTTGTTCATCATTGTGTTTTAGTTGTATATATAATATATGCATGCTTTAGAAATACAGACATGTCGGCCCAACGACACCTCGGCCCTACGACACCTCGGCCCCAGGACACCTCGGCCAAGACGGGTCGGCCCAAGATTTGAGACACCTCGGCTCACTTAAAAGACATCTCGGCTCAAGCAAAATTGAAATAAAGTTAAAATGATTTTCATCTTTTTATTTTATTTTGTTACACACACACACATATAATTTTTATATAGAGTTTTGTAATTAAATATGTTGGCATAAATTATTAAAATATTACATATCAAATACTTGTATAAGAAATTGAATTATTAGCAGAAACGAGGCCATTAAGTGCTAATTGTTAAGCAATCAAGAAATTAAAATTATAAAAATGACGACAATTAAGTGCTAATAGTAAAACAAACAAGAGGATGTGGGAGTCTCCTTTGGAGTCTCAAACGCGTGTCAGGGGTGACAATGAGGATTTAATTACGAGCAGTTAATCATTATGAGACGATAACCAATCAATGGAACATAGACGATGTTTCTTTGTATATGTTTTTGTTTTCTATGCATACATTTTGTTTTCTATTTATTTTTCAATATTTATTATGATCAATAAAAAAAGTAGTCCTATTTATTTCCCCCCCCTTTTTTTTTGCTGAATTAATACGGTCTTAATGAGTACAAGAACATAGGTTTGACTGTCTATCAAATGATTTAAGAATCATTGTTGATATATGGGACATATGCCCTGGATATTGAACAACCCAGTTTTCCAATATAAGAGAAAAGTATTTCTTAATGAACTATATATTATTCTTATATATTACTTTGATCAGAAATATTTAGCTAAATTGAAATTGAAAGACACAAACCGTAGTTACGCACCTGTGGTCTGTGGTCAGCTTGATGCACGTCAGCTACCATAGATTTAGTACTTTTTAAGTATACTCTGTCCCGAGTTTTTGCTTCCACCAATTATTTGCTTGATATTTCGATAATCATAAATACCTTTGTGCTCAAACTATGTTCATCCACTAATATGAAAAATGTCCAGATTATCTGTTTTGAAACGCCCCCTCTACCGCTTCAGGTTTCAATACACATCCCAAAATAGAAAGTCTATGGAGATTTAGCATTGGATCAGCCATTATTAAGCCCGGATGATAACGTTGAAAAATTGTGCGAGGTGTCCCGAGAACTTCCGAATGGAGAAAAGATGTAAACATTTCCCATTATAAATCTCCATAAGAAATTTGTTTTCATTTCTGTGAACTTTTATGAGTGAAAAATGATAATTTGTCAATGAAGATATCTTGGATATTTTCCCTTTTATCGATTTCAACAGCATTTCTTTCACAGGTATGTGTATTTTTATTAAAAATCATCAAAAAGTGATGGAAGCAATAACTTGGGACAGACTATAATAATGAAAGACATTATTAATTCTACTGGGTTCTGATATGTGTATTGAACCTAGAAAGAATAATCTTACCGTGACCAGGCTACGCTCAGGTCACAGTAAGAATTCGTCCCATATACTTGCAATGTAGCAGCCGCGAAGCGGATCAGCTTCGCGTCGATTTTAAGTCTGTTAAAAATAATCTGCAGGGGAAAACACATTTTTATACATTACAAACCTTTTTGAACATGCATATGTAGTTAAATCCACAAAATATCCATTTAATTAGTCGTACTAAGGCATTTTGTTAATAAACACGTTTGAATTGCCTGCCATTTTGTAGGAAATCGTACTCGGAATGTCTCGGATTTTATCGTAAACATGGCGACCGTAAACAGCGAATTTTCAAATGTGATGTTACAAGTGGCAGTGATTTCGTTACAAAAACAGTTTATGAGGTAAAATGGGATTATAAAAGAGCAACATTGTAGGTATTTGAGACCAATCATATGAAAATTTAGGCGAGATATAGCGCGATATAATTTTTTTATTTGCTACGAAGCGAGTATATGGGACGAATTCTATCGTTAAACCGGGTCCGTAGGACATCTGTCATTTTAACGATAGAACATTCTATCTATATTGAACCATACGGTCAAAAACTTGTATACATGATTATAATTATTTTTTTATTATGAAATTACACCTCAGGTGCTTGGGGCTTTACTCACGAATATGTACGATGCCTACTTATATAGGTATAGGTATCTTACATATTCATGAGCAGAGACCAATACATGCAAGCACCAGTGCATTACACCCACATAGCATAAGAAAAATTCGATGATGCCCATACCAATTTTACTTTTACTCTAATCTCAGCAAGATTTGCCAAAACTGATGAAACGTCTGTCAAAAATTTTCAGTCTCGACGAACTTAACCTCGCTGAGATTACAAAATACTTTTACTCTGTCAATGAATGTAAGTCAAACCTGGACAGATCGCTTTTGCTGGTGTCGAGTCATCTTCCTCCATCTGTGATGAGAATTATTCAGCTGTAATATCCAAATATGTGATTGGTCTGCCCAAGAGAGCGTCCACGTTCGCACTTTGTGACTAGACCCATCCTTTTTCTGAGCTTTAGCAACCTTTATGTCATTTCAGCGTTCAAAATCAAATCCACGTTTCCTCCGCATTGCCGAAAACCGAACCGATATTAATGTCGTAAAATTAGATTTTTGGGTTAAATTAAATTTTATTATCATTTATGTTCACGTTTTATATAAAAAAGAAACTATAAAATCCTTTCCACAATTAATTGTATTGTTAAATACCTTAGAATTGAACCAACAGATTTAACGACCGCGAATTGGTTTACGTCATTCGGAGTTGCGCGGTAGATTCAAAATCATGAGTCCCATACTTCCTTAAAAGAAGGCTATGCAATCAAACGTGTTTTTTTTTCTTATATCGTATCAACCACATATTAAAATATGCTCCGCACATAAAACCAGACAGAAAACGAGAATATTGACATAAACAAAAAAAAGTTTGTATCACTCTTTAGGATATCTATTTCTAAAATAAATTCAATAAATTATATCGGATGGAACAAAATCAATGAATTAAACTTCAGACTCAATATACATGTACGCATAACGTCGCTTTTACCACAAACTTTTTAGAAAAAGTACTATTATTATATATAATGTTAACACAATATTTTCCCTCTATTCTTTTTCAATTTTGTTATTGAGTTGATGAACGTTATATCATTTAAATGATGTTCTTTATCAAATACTGATTCTGACTGCTTTTAATCATTAATTTTTTTAATGGCTGTTGACAAAAAAAGAGACGCGTGACCATCCAATGAAAAAAAAACACAGTTGGATTGACAGGTTTAGTCAGCTGCAGGTATGTGTTACCCGGTGTCCGAGTGCTACTTGTACACTGTCGAAAGGTTTCAGTTATCGATGTAAAAGAAACATCAAAAACTACATGTTTATTACGACTTGACAGTATCACACAGAGTTGATTTAATTTTTACAAACAAAATGTCAATAGTATACATACAAAGGTGTTTTGTTAATCACAAACCATTCCGGGAAGTCAAACTCGGGCGCCATTTTGAAAGAACTAATAACTGAGAAAAGTTCCGAATGAAATCTGATGAAACGTTTCACACGATTTCCGCATGCTTTGCCCTAAAGCTTTACACGCTTTGCCCGAAACGCTAAACTGTTTACACGAAACGCTTCACGATTCACACGAAACGCTAAACGGTTTACACGAAACGCTAAACGGTTTACATGAAACGATAAACGGTTTACACGAAACGATTCTCGCACAAAACTCGTACGCTTTTTTGGTGTATTAGTACGTTTCAGAGTCTGTAATTATTAGTACAAGGATAAACACCTTTTAAGTTGCCAGAACTTCTATTCAAACCTCCTGTATATTTAATATACAATGAAATATGTTCAAACCAATCAAACACAACTACTTTAGAAATAATCATTGTCGTTTACTTTTAATCAGTGTAGGGGATATTAAATTAGGTTTGACCATCCGTTTGGCCGTATTCTGTCTATTATTATGTTTTATGTGTAACACTTTTGTTAATCACAACAGAAACACATTATTTGAATAGTGGTTGGAGATGTATTTTATTACGACCACTATTGAAATAAATTATTTCAATTGAAATAAATTATTTCAATAGTGGTTGGTGATGAATTTTACTACGACCACCATTTAAAAAAAATATTTCAATAATGGTTGGAAAATTTATGATGTACACGGAAACATAAAGCAGAAAGTCACTATTGCTTTACTATAATTGACACTTAACATTTTACTAAATGTATTTGATACTATGAAGAGGAAAACATTACGAGAGTATTCTTTTTGGATTCGAACGTTGAACCCTGATATCTAAAAACAAGATCGTATCCACTACTCTACCGTAACAGAGCTACTCGTACAGAAAAAAATCAAAGTACTGAAAGTACTGTTAGACGGTGGCGTCGTTTGAATATTACATGTATGATAACTATTGTCGTCGAAAACCCGCGGCCAGTATCGCATACATGTACCAATGCTTTAAGTTAACGCTTACATGCACAATTGGTAGTGAGTTTCCTACATGGATAATTATGTGGAAATCGTAATTGTATAATTTCAATTCACACTTTACAAAAGCTATGTCTCTTGGCCGTCATCTTCGGGGGAATCCCCGTAGATTTATTACAGTAGCCTTTGTAGTATAGAAGTTTGCATCTACAACTGTATATGTTTGTATTTATATCATTTGACATTAAAATCCGTTTTTGGTATGTATTTTGTTTGCCCCAGAATGCCTCATTCAATATGTGGGTTGCCACCACATAGTGAATGAATAAATAAAATTCAAAGCGATTTCATCAAAATACGCCCAAATATTTGATTGTATAAAGAAGGGACATTTGTGGGTTTTTTTCCTTTAGACCTTTGGGTTGACCCCGCAAAGGGGAACAACTTTTGAAAAGTGTGGATTGGACTATTGTGCTTTAAATATATTGTAGATTTTCAAAGTAACGAGAACAAATAAGGCTTTGGTATGATAAAATACTTGTCAAGTTTTACTAACTATTTGGGCATACATGTAGTATATTTATTTTTCCTCTCGACAGCATTTTCCCTCAATTTCTTCACGGGGAAACAGTTGCAGACTCGTGGGCCAACACACTTACTTTAATTTGTCTTCATATCCAGTTAATACATGTAGGTGTATAGAAAACAGAATGAGTTTACAAGAACCTGTTTGATAAAACTGGAAAATGCTTTTGGAATGCATGTCATCATGAAAACGCAGAGTCAATCAATATTTTATCGTCGACTTCGAGTGGTTTATTTCCATTAGCTCACAACGAAAGTGAATGAAAATTAAAAAAAAAAATCATTTAATATTCAGTCGCGGCAGTTTCATTAATCAACGTCATAAAGTATATTTGTCTATTGTATTTAGCTGTAGATTAATTCAAATCATTTGAATGAATTCGGGATATAGTCACATGTATAATTATTTTATTGCTTCTCAGTACACTTTAAAACGCATAATTTACTTGCTACATTTAACTTTTCTAGTATAAATACAACAAATATTTATTAATTATTCACCGAAACATTTGTTTTACACAGGTCATATATAATCAGTTCCATTGTTTGGAAATCACATATTTGTTTAACCTTGCATTTAATATGCGAGATTTATTTTGAAGATTTTTTTTTATATTTCATTTAAAAAACTCTGTGTAATGTCAGGAGTTTTGCACTACTATCACCGTGCAAAATTCACTGATTAATTATAACTTTATTTTGGACTTTACTTTTTAAATTCAGTTCTATTTGTAATATTTTCTCCCAGTTTATTTTGTACAAAGTTACTTATTCAATTAGTGATTCACACTTTTCGGACTCTATGTGATTTCAAAGAGACAGAGTGCCATGTCTCAAGGACTGCTAATCTGTTAAAACAACATCGTCCAATTTACTGTTTTTCCTGTCTAGGACATCAAAGACTCATTGAGTTTATTTAATTATTTTTTATCTGTCAATTTTTCACTCAGCTTACTTATGTCACCACCTGACCTGTCAATTTATACTTATTGTTCAGATTCTTATATATAGTCATGTAAAATTGTCAATCGGCAGTCTGGAATACGGCGGCCAGCCACGGCCAGTCGTCCGACTCACACAGAGTCTTGAGTCCGGAGGCCAATACTGGCCATATCCGACTTGTTTGTAACATGTCTGTCTGTTAAATTGTTGTAATGCTGCCATCGTTGAGTCTCGTCCAATAAATACGGAATCCTGCATCAATTGCCTGTTTATTTCTCTGGAACTGCATATTGGTGGACCTTCGGGAATACGGCACTCCTACCCTTCGTTTTTACCTTACGGCCCGCAGCGCGCCTCAACCTTTTACCTTGTACCCTTTACGCCAACATTCCCTCACCCCGTTCGTACTGCACACGGCGGATGCAGTTCCAGAAGAATTCCCGAGCACCGTTCAAATCTACGCGGTCACACTAATATGTATAATTTTTACAACGTCATCAAATTTGTATCCGATTTGATTTTTTGCAGGAAAATAATACTGTTAATGGGACATGTTGGGACATGTCCATAATATAATAATAGCGTACAAGCAAAGGAGTTTTCGTCATAAAGTTTGACCTATGACCTCTAGATGGTCTACTTTATCAAACATGGACTCAAAAGATATGGACCCGGAATAAAACTGTTTATAATTATATACGTTGATTTCCAAAGCCGTGTGATCCTTGATCTTTTCCCCATTCCATAAAATTAATGGCAATATGGGTTAACTATTCCGCACCAGATTTAAGCAAAATGAGTAAAGAAATAAATAATGTTTTCAGGGATCTTTTCAATTTCTCCAGTATAAAACAGTAGTGGTAAAATAAAATCTAATGTTTTAACCCGCCAATTTATAAATGTATGTTGAGAACATGATGCTAACACATGGAAACAAATGCTGAAGAAAGCTCATAATAAAGTTGTACAGAGTTTATTTGAGAACAAACGGGGCGATGTTACAGTTAAAAAAAAGCAAGGACGGGCGCATATGGAGAAAAGTCACAGATTGTACGTCGCTCATCGAATTACGTTATTCAGTTTATTGTGAAGAAATTCGTCAGAAACTGTTTAGTGAACAAATATATTTTACATTACCGTTCACAATGTACCATACATGTATACGGAATATCGCATGAGTTGAACCGATTGTTTTTCCTCACAAAAAGCTATAGCGCTTGCTGCAAAATGGAGATTCACGGGTTTACACGCCGTGAAATCCATAAGGCGTTTTACAGCATATATCTTCGATTCCTTATTTCCTTACAACAAATCTGTACTGAAAATTTTTGAAACATCGTCACCAGGTCCGTAAAATGACGAAGTGTGGTGTGTTTATATACATATAAAACTGTGTGAAATGGCGACTCGATTTGCACGTGAGTTTAACAATCCGAGGTCGATTAGCGTGTTTGAGAGAAAGTCATCGTAGAGCGTCAACATCAGTAGTATTTATTGTCTGATGAATATTGAGGTGCATGTAATAAAATTAATGATTCTACAGACTGAGTGGGTTATAAAATGAGGTTGATCACAGATCAGTCCAAAATTGAACATGTTTGTATAGTAAATTTCAAGGTTTTTGTATGTTTGAAAACACATGTACACTTGTAGAAGAAATTAAAAGTGTGCCATTGATCGGTTGAAGTTCAATAAAATGTAATTTATGTAATATTCATTGTCAGTATATATTGTGAATTTTTTGGAATAAGCTACAACAAAATAAATACTGCCTCAACTTAAATTGATGCGTTGAAAATGATTGATCATGAATTTATCGATGAAGCATAATTGCTGAAAAATGAAATGGCAAACCTGTTTAAATATTGCGTTTCTGACAATTGTTTACACCATATTAGACACGATTATTGTGAGAATTCTTGGTCAAGAGAACTCTTGGTCAATTATCGCAGTGCACAGGCACCTGACGTTATATATTTTTCTCATAATAAAATAAATACCCTATATCTAATAATACACAAGTGTATTATTAGATATAGGGTATTTATTTTTATTATGAGAAAAATTTATAACGTCAGGTGCCTGTGTCGCAGTGATATAAATTTTGGAATCCTAATACTGAGTTAAACTTCACAGCTGGCAGTTGGTGCATAAATTATCAATACCGCGTAAGCAGAGAGGGAAACGGCTCATTAAAAATAAAACACAATTTCATAAATTATTTAAATGTATGTACAAAATAATTAGCAGCTATAATGCTTAAAACATCTGATAAGATGTAAATTAGTTCTCAAACTGAAATCGACACATAAGTAAAACATCGTCAGCTAACAGAGTTATCGTTCCTAATCCGCTAGGGTCCCCGTGAGAAATACTCTTCCGGCCAGGGCGATAGCAATAGACCGTGGCTATTTATAGCCACCGTCTAAAAATTGATGGTAGAGCGCAACGCGTACAGTATAAAAATATCAACACTTATGGCATTTAATAATATAACTTTCATTTTACAGACAAAGATGCGCTTAACTAAGTTGAGATATCCTCTGTAAAAACATTATTATAATATATTTCCTCGATTTAATGTTTAACGGTCTATTTCATGTGCATTATGCATTTCAGTCTTGAAGTTTGACCATAGAAGTGTCTAAAAAATGTCTAAATGATGTTTATAATGCAAGCTAATGATTAAGGGAAAAAGTCATTACTTGAACAGCTTTGTTGCATCGTACATAGCATAGTTTCAAATGCATGTTATAGTTGTAATTTCTTAAATTAACAACAATTCGCTAAACTTACCTCAAAAGCCTGTTTAACTGTACGCTGCGCTACGTGTTCGGAATGTTTACTCGCTTCAACGAACAGCGCTACCTAAAACTGTACACTTTCGTTCCCACACTGTAGTATCACCTACTTATGATTCTAGTCTAGAAACAAGTTATGAATTAGGTCTAGATTTGGTGAGTGGGGAAGATGGTGAACATATTGTCTCAGTTTTAAGGGACACTGGATGTTCCACTGTGCTTGTTAATAGTTAGTTGGCTAGATAGATAATGAAAACCCTGGGAGAACAAAAGCAATTACTCTGGCCGATGGTACGAGGAACTTGCAGTAAAGCAATAGTTAGTGTGCAAACGCCACACATTTCAGGTAAGGTACACGCACTTTGTCTTGACTCAACTTTTGCTGATGTTCAATTTGGCAACAATGTAAGCATTGTAGTACCGAAAGAGGTAGCACCTTTGTCCATGATTGAGAATACAGAAACAGTGGACGAAGAAGAATGCGGAGTGTTTTAAACTAGATCAGAAACAAGGAAACAGGATAAATACATTAAAGTTAGATGATTTGAAAGACGTGAACACAGAACCTGTAACAGAGAGAAACTGATCGAGCATCAGAAAACTGACGAAAGCTTGAATTCAATTTTAGAGATGGCCCAAAATGGTCCACAGGAAGAAAAGTCTTAATTCATCCTGAAAAATGATTTACTGAATAGAGTTTTTAACCTAAATTCTGGCGTAAAAAGTCTTCCAGATTGTTGCTCCAAAGAATCCGCGCACTAGTATTATGGCATTAGCTCACGACATGCCACTGCTTGGACATCTTGGAAACAAGAAAACAAGAGAACGAATTATGCAAAACTTCTTTTGGCCAGGTATGTATATAGATATATCTCGGTATTGTAAGCCATGCTCTATTTGTCAAAAGGGGACGCAAAAAGCGAGAACGCAAAAAGCGTAACTGGTGCCAATTCCAAAGATCGACGTTCCATTTTGCAAAGTAGCGATTGATTTTGTGGACCCATTACCGATGACAGAACAGAAACAGAACAGAACAAATAAATAAGGTACATTCTAGTATGTATGGATTATGCCACTCGATTTCCAGAGACATTTCCAATAAAAAATCAAGACGCAGAAAGTGTGGCATATGCGCTCATAGAAATGTTCTCAAAGGTAGGTTTTCCGAAATAAATTTTATCAGATCAGGGAGCACATTTTTTGTCGTCAGTCATATCAGAACTGTGCAAAATGCTCAATGTCCGTAAGCTGTCAACTACCCCTTATCATCTACAAGCAAATGGGCTAGAAGAACGATTTAAAGGGACCCTTGAACAGATGTTGAAAGCATATGCAGTTGTAGAGCCATTTAAATGGGATATTCATTTACCTTACGTACTTTTTGCCTAAAGAGAGGTCCCGAATGAAACAACAGGTTTTACTCCATTTGACCTTCACTATGCCAGACATGTCAGAGGCCCCCCTGGACATCTTAAAGGAGCAGTGGGAAGAACCAACCGAGGAACAAACGTCAGTTCAAAGTTATCTGATGGAAACCCGAAAACGGATGGAGACCGTACCCAATATGGTAACAGAGATGGAATCTCTGGCAGAGAAGAATCAGAAAAGATATTATGACAAAAACGCCAGAAACAGGAATTTCGAAGTAGGTCAAAAAGTCTTAGTTTTGTTGCCTACAAGTACTTCGAAACTATTGGCGCAGTGGAAAGGTCCGTATGAGGTGACAGAAAAAGTAAGTCCTGTTGATGACAAAGTTAGGTTGTCCAAAAGCAAAGAGACTGTAACCACGTGTATATGCTGAAGGAATGGTTTGAGAGAGAGCCGGAGGAAAATAGTAAGTCTGAAATTATGGCATGTTTGAATGTTATTTCAAGTTTGGTCAATACCGACGTTCAGATAGCAAACGCCGTGGTGTCAGATAGAGTTCCGACCCTACAACAGACAGAATCAACAGCCCACGTACAGTATTCAACAAACCTTAATTTAGAGCAAATGGATCAGAGTCAGAGGTTAGTTGAAGAATTTGGTGATGTTGTTACAGATGTCTCCAAGAGAACGCATTTGATGAAACATTCATTGAAAACTTCTACGGAGGAGCCATTTCAGATTAAACCATATCCGATTCCCTATAAATTACAAGACAAAGTGAAGCATGAGTTACAGCAATTAATGGGTCTTGGTATCATTGAGGAAACGGACAGTCCGTATTCAGCACCAGTCGTCCTCATAAAGAAGAAAGACAACTCGCTGAGATTCTGCCTTGATTTTTGGGAGTTGAATAAGATAACGGTATTTGACCCTAGACCATTGCCTAGAATAGTTGCTATTTTGAATAAGATCAGCAAAGCTAAATTCATCAGCAAATTTGACAAAAAGATGTTGGCAATTACCATTAGACGATGACACAAAGCGTAAAAGTGCATTTGTAACTCCATTTTGACATTAAAGTTTTACAGTCACGCCATTCGGGATGGTGAATGCACCGGCCACTTTTGATAGATTGATAAGCAAACTTCTTACAGGGCTGGAAGATTTCACGACGGCTTTCATAGAAGATATTGGCATCTATAGCAACACCTGGGAAGAACATCTTGAATATCTGAGTACAGTGTCTTGAGAAGGCAAACTTAGCAGCTCGACCGTAAAATGTAAGTTTGGTTTTTAAATGAACTTTGTTTTCTTGGTCATACCATAGGGAGTGGGAAAATAAAGCCAATGATGTCGAAACTATCTTTAAGCCATTCGAAACTTTCCTATTCCAACGACAAAGAAAAAGGTAAAGTTTCTAGGTATGATTGGGTTCTACCGGAAATTTATTCCAAATTTCGCAACTGAAGCACTACCGCTTACAGACCTGACGAGAAAGAGAACGCCCAGCAAGAGTTGAAAGGTAAGTTACTATTAGAACCAGTTCTTCGAAGTCCATACTTTAGCAGATCATTTATTTTGAGCACAGACAAAGACCGTGCAGGCGCAGTCCTAGAGCAAGAGTTTGAAAATGGTAAGCATCTAATTTGTTTTTTTTAGCAAAAAATTCAGTCCTCCTGAGAGAAATTATGCTGTGGTAGAAAAAGAGTGCCTAGCTATTGTGTGGGCGGTTCAGAATATCAGGGTGTATTTAGAAGAAGGATTCCTTTCTACAGACCTTTATAGTAAACCCACTGACAAACAAATGTACCAAAATAAACAAGTATTCCTTTTAAAGGAATGATCGGCAATAATGATATATTGATAGCTAGAAGCAATCAACATGATCAGTTTGATGTAAAATAATAAAAAAAGTACTGTATTTTTACAAAATATAGAATATTTTGAATCTGTACACCACAATTTCATTATTATAAACCGTCAACAAATTTAATTTTGAAATAAATTTGGGAAAAGCTGTTCGTAAACTCCTTGTCTAATTTTATATTTTTAACGTAATTATTAAATGTTAATGTATCTTCTTCTTTAGAATACTGAGTAGGGCTCTTCAAAGAGCATTAACACTTATACAAAGAAATAGTTGTATAAAAATAATTTTATGCGACTGAAAAACATTGAATGCCATCATAACTTGCTATTGAGGTCACATTATAACGTAACCTTGTTTATAAATCAAACCGTCTTCCTAGCTACTATTATGCAACATCAATAGATCGATGTCAGTTCATGGAGCATCTTCTTATGATTGAGGTCAGTTCATCTAGGTCAACTGCATTACTGAATGAATCTTTCGATCGAAATCTTACGCGTGAGACAAAATGTGCATTCTTGAATTAACAGGTCGAACTGTATTTTATATATGTTTGCATCTCTTAAGGTAAATGAATTGAAATAAAACCGAGTAAAATGTTATATAAATACTAAACCAAACTTCAAGTTTTTATAAGAACTACTTATGCAAGCGGAATGTGTGCGCACGTAGAAGCATTTGCCGGATGCCTCATATGGTTACAACAGTGATCGGCCGAAGCCGATCACAAAAATACAGCCGCCCCGACTCTACAAAAAAAATCTAATACCTTTGGACTGGGTATATTAGCGCACCGAATCTGCTCAACAGATGAGGGATATTTCAAGGAACGGGAGAAAATAAAAACCAATTTACGCAAATGTAGATATTCTAACAATGAGGTCGAAAATCAACTTGTGAAGGTGGACAAACTCAACCGCTCCGATTTATTGAACTACGTAAAAAAAATAACAAAGAATGTAACCGTGTGCCGTTGAAGCTAAATTATTCCAGAAGACTACCAAATATTCATCAAATATTAAAGAAACGTAAACAATTCTTGAAAATTCCGACAGCCTGAAATTCGCGTTTCAAAACACATCTAATATGGCATTCAGGAGAAACAAAAATTTGAAAGATATATTAGTTCATAAGAAACATAATAACCCCCTCTTTAAGAAAGAACAGTGGTGCAAACAAATGTGTTATGTGTAAATATATTATCTGTTCTAGCCAACTTCAAGACTCTAACGGCAAGACATATCATGTTAAAAATCATATCGATTCTATGTCATGTAATGTTGTTTATGGGGTGTTTTGTAAAAAGTTTAACAAAATTGTATATGTTGGGGAAACGGGGGTATCTTTATATCAAAGACGCGTCTTAAATTTATCACTGACTAGGAGAGAAACTAATGACCCTGTTGCTATGCATTTTTACACGAATGCACATATTATTGATGATTATTCTGTCATATGTATTGAAAAATTGTACAAATACGAAATTTACAAAGAATTTAGAGAAAATCCGTTGAAGAAAAAAATTAAATACTTATATGCCTTTTGGTATCAACAAAAGATAACAATATTCTGTTTAGACAATAATATTAATGAGTATTAAAGAGACACTTTTCTCTATTCTATCTCCCTTTATTTATACTTCTTCATATAATTTGTCTATATATTTATTTTTTGCTATCAATGTACTTACTAAACCCTCTCACTATTATTTCATATGTTTTTGGCGCAAAATTATTGTGTGACATCACTTGCTAGACTGTTTTCGTACTGTGACGTCATGGTATATGTTCAACGTTGTGTTGCTATTAGACATTAAACACTAACAAAAACCGGTAAGACGGTCGAAATATCTTGAAACAGTGTTTTTTAATGGGTGTGTTTGTTTATATAATATATTAATAATTCAATAATTATATATATATATATATATATATATATATATATATATATATATATATATATATATATATATATATATATATATATATCTATTTATATATATATATATATATATATATATATATATATATATATATATATATATATATATATATATATATATATATATATACATATATATATATATATATATATATATATATATATATATATATATATATATATAATGATTGCGCCCATGAGAAAAGGGTCTTATGGCTTTTTCTTTAAAACAGAGAAAACACGTCATAAAGATATGACGTTACGTAAATAAAAATATTGTCTGACGGTGAAAAACAGCGCGGTTGTTTTTGTTTATGAACACGTGTTTTAATAATAAGTCAAATACCCGTATATTTAGTTTCCCTTTGAAATTTTTAAACAATTAAAACGAATATTCAGATACATACTTTTTACATCTTTTCTAGTTAACATTATATCAACCGAATGTTTAAATTCCGCGCCGGTTTCTTCTATTACGATGGTACGAACGAAAGACAACTCTTGTTCATCATCAAAAGACTCAGAAGATCGAAGAATGATGTAACATATACTTTCCATGGAAGATTTTGAGGTACTGAGTGTTCTCGTATAAATATTCCCGTACAGAATTACTGTTTCATGAAAAATAATCATTATCATTATTCTTGACTACATGTATCAATTTTAACTTGTTGATCCGCGCCCGTCTGCGTCTTTTTACACACATGCACTGCGTCATTGACGACACCGGCTACCAACCATAAACAGACTGTGTTAAAGCCATTACTTGCTTTAAACTTGTATTTTACATTCATAAGTTATTTCCGATCTGAGGAGAATAAATCATTATCGATACTTTCACGGCATTTCTATGTCTCCAGTCGGAAAACAAAAGAGATAACCCAACCACATCTGCAGAAATTATGAGGCTCCCCGCGGGGAAAATTAATATCAAGAATAATAAAAAATCAATCTATATGTTCAATTTTATAATGTTACTTTTACAAGATATAATGATTGGTTATGTATTTTTTCAAATTATGCGCTACAGCTGTTGATTAACTGGATTCAAGTTGTTGGGGTATTTTTTTTATATCAATATGACACAATTTCTTAATATTCCAAATAGAAAATATTCCATATCTTTTTTCCATTTTAATTGATAAAAAATTGAATTTAAAAAATCTATTGAATTATTTAATTCGTAGTATAAAAAAAAATAAAATATGATTTAAGCTTCATCATTTTTAGTATTTTAATTTACAATTAAATATATAAAAACATTTTGAAGAATTTATTAGTCACATTTCTGTACGGACCTATTCAACAGGGAAAAAAGCTCGATATTGACATGGGATATGTAGTTGCAAAAAGTGTGTACTAGATATATAAATAAAAATAGCCAAAAAAAAAATAATACATGTAGATACTTTCAACCTTTAAATTTAATTCCGGTATCATACTGTGTTGCTTAAAACATTGAAAAAATGTAAATGACAAATAGTTGGTGTATTGTTTATTTAATTTAGCATTTAGCGACATTTGCACAATGAGCGCTAAAATATTAATCTGTCGGAATATACATGTATTTCATTTGTATTTCAATGTGAATTTAAATTTATTGTAATTACATATACGTGTATACATATTTTGAAATTGAATCATTACATTCTATATTCAGAAGTAAGATGTAAATTTATTTTACATGTACCTAATCTTATTCTTATTAATTGTTCCAGGAACTTGATAATCTCTTTCGTGAGCATTTTGGACTTGAAACAAATACATGTCCATACAGCAGACTGTCGCAGAGCAACAAAAGCACAGACACTAGTAGTTCTGATGATGATGGTGAAGATGAAATAGATATTATCCAAGTTGTCAACCACAGAGTGTCGCAACTCATAGAAAATGACCAGGATGATATACGAGACGAGGAAAACACAGAAGAAGAACATCCTGATACAGAGGAAGATTCAAATAGTTTGAAATGCAACTGTTCAAATAACTTTTTTGAAAACTTTAATGCAACAGAAATCAGGGATCATATATACAGACTCCGAGAAAAGTCAAAAGATGAGAAGGAAATGTTTATCATGGGGTCAATTAAACAGATAGGAAGCAAGAAAATAACACCAAAACGCAAAGAACGTAAGAGGTTAAGATACAATTATTCATTTCAAGGACGAAATATTTGCAGACAAGCTTTTCTAATTATCAATGACTGTACTGAAAAAGTACTGAAGAATATTAATAGGCATTTGAATGACATTGGAGCTGTTCCCCGTTAACATCGGAATACGGGAAAAAAGCCTCGTCATGCACTGAAATATGAGGACATTCATAATGCAATAACTTTCTTTGTCAATTATGCTGCAGAAGTAGGGATGCCACAACCTGAAGCCCAACGAGGAAGCGATGGAATTCCTCCTATACTCCTTCAATCATCAGACACATAGCAAGGTATTTACGAGCGATACATCGCTTCATGTGAAGGTACAGATGTTTGCGCGCTGAAGATTTCATCTTTAGAAGAAGCTTGGCTGAAATGTGTGCCCTATATAAGGATAAGCAAACCTCGAGATGATGTTTGCCAAAGATGTGAATGTCTAAGAAAGCAGGTCATCGATGCTGTAACGGAGGAGGAGAAATTGACTGCGACTGTAATGTTTCACAAACATTTAGAAGATGCGAGGAGAGAACAAAGTCACTACAGAACTTGCATTGAAAATTCAGTGAAAGAAATGTCGAACTGGGAGAGGGGTGAACTAACCAATGTTCACTATACCTTTGACTTTGCACAACATTTTCAGTTGCCACATCACTCCCGTCAAATGGGGCCTACTTATTTTGTTCAACTAAGAAGAGTACAAGTGTTTGGTGTGAGGATCGATGGGGTGTCCAGACAGATGAATTATGTAACTGATGAAGATCAAACTATAGGTACGTCTCTACATCTAGATTATGTTCATCAGATTATTAATGTCAAAATTTATTATACTTTTTGCTCTGTGTGATCGATAAATGTTTATTTTAAAGGACAAGACGGAACATCAACAAATGGACCAAATGCTGTCATTAGCATGCTGGACCATGCCTTAACGGAGAATGGATTTGGGGAGCGAAAATGTTTTCTGCATGCTGACAATTGCTCTGGTAACTTGTCATTACATTGCAAATGATAAGTCATGCAAAACACATGCTGAACATGCAATTCATTCTTAAACAATGCTGTTTTTTTAAATCAAAACAGGCCAAAATAAGAACCAGTACATGCCCAAATTCGGAAACTTTTCCGAAGGTCAGATGTTGATTCTCTTGGCCAGTTTCACACCTTGATCAACAAATCAGCAGCTACAAATGAAGCTGTCTCCTTTCAAAGTGGTGCTTGGAAGTAGAGAAACTGGAAAGATTTTCTGTCAAGTCAGTTCCATGCAGTCAAAGGAATCAGGCGGTTTCATCACTTCAGGGTAACGGCAGATGATCCCTGGACAGTATATTTGAAGGAACGTATTGACGGGGAGGAGAAACCGATCTCAATAAGGAAGAGAGGAGCAACTCCTTTTGATGCCACGGAACTCCCAGAAGAGATTATCCCCCCTGGCCTTACACATGAGCGACAGCAATATCTGTACAGGATTTTCCGTCCATACGTAGGACCTGCACACAAGGAGGAATTGTGTCAAACGCCAGCAGAAGAGTAGACAATAGTTAGACGGTTCTAAAGTGACTAAGCCCAATGATGAATATATACATTGTATTGTTATATTTTATTGTTATCTTATTATCTGAATTCATCTTTTAAATGTATATGCTAAATAATAGGATTCACAGAGTACAAGACATTTAATCATCTTTAATTATATCAAAACGTGCCTGTAAATGGTTACATTTAACATATTTATTATTACATTATTTTAAGGGCATATCAAATTTATTTCTCTAAAACTAATCGCCAAATAATCATAGTACGTAACGCTTGTGTATATCATATCAAATATCATGTACATCGTACTTAATTATTGATCGAATTCTATAATTTTAGATAAATACTTCGAACTATTGCTTTATATAAGCAGTCCTTTAAAAATCATTTACAAAATATTAATTGATCATTAAGACTTCACAGTTTTCCTGTCAGTTACCATTATGTTTATAATGTACATAGATTTCATAAACTTGAGAACATTTTTTATCGATATCAATTTATTTATTATCTAATTAAAAAAACAATTATCTAATAATGTAATTTTCAAAAGGAATGATTGTATTTTGGTAAATGAATTAGTATCGGCTATATACCTAACATAATAATGACGTTGGTAATATCATAACGTAACGTCGCATGGTGATCAACGTCATAGGCAATAAACTAATGACTTTAAATGCGAAAAAAAGGCATAAAGAGTTGTTGAATCATCATGAAACTTCATATTTTAATTCTTCTAACCTTTGCCGACATAAATCCACAAAAAAGTAAAATTGTGAAAAATTTGCAATAAGGGCCCTTTTCCCATAGGCGCACTCATATATATATATATATATATATATATATATATATATATATATATATAAAGCACTAAAAAAACCAACAACACTCGTTATCTATAGTGTCGGATCAAAAGATACATGGTTATAAGATGAGATATAAAAAAGCACTAAAAATAACCAACGACACGAACAATAAAGAAAAATATTGTCAAATTTTCGGGACAACCCGTCCCTTCTTCAGGACAACAAAGTAAAAACTACATATGAAAGGAGAAAAACATCTACAAAACTAGCACTAAACTAAAAACTAAATAATATATAAAACACCGGATGGGAACGTGGCAACTACATCGTTGTATTAAAGATCATAAGCCCGAGAAAGAAAAATCCCGTCCGACGCAGCGGACGGTCTGTGTAAAAGTGCTGAGAGATAACTTGAACGAATTAATTAGCTAATTGGGGGTTGGTGTTAATTAAGTTGTACTAGTAAGATAATTCGTAATGAAGGTTTGTAGGAGAGACAGGTTCTGTAAATGACCACATAAATATACACAAAAGTGTAAAAACTAATAGGAGTTAAATAAAGAAAATAAAATGGAAAAAACAACAATTAAAAATAGCAAAATAAAAAGTAAACAAAAAGAACCCGTACAGATTTAGCCGATTAAGGAACGAGCTAATAAGTAGAATAATTAACGTGAATGATAGTTTGTACATGAAACCAAAAAGATGATGATGGTGATATTGCATAGAAAACAATCAGGATGCTTTAGTTGATGTTCATTTTAGTGAAGTCACTTAATTTGTTCATGCCGTCAGGGCGGAATGACTTCAGTCTATGCATCCAAAATTTTTCTTTATTTTTTCTCTCCGCATCTGTCCAGTATATATATATATATATATATATATATATATATATATATATATATATATATATATATATATATATATAATATATATATATATAATATATATTATAATAATATAATATATAATATAATATATATAATATATAATATAATATAATAATATATAATATAATATATATAATACAATTATATATATATATATATATATATATATATATATATATATATATATATATATATATATATATATATATATATATATATATTATATGATATATAATGGTATCACATGAAATTATATTTAAGACATGAACTCAATGTCTACCCAAGTTATACGAGTATAACCTGGGTTGGGGCAGTTAACGCTTTATAATCCTTTTACTTTTAAAAATGATATTAATCTGTTCAAAATTCAAATGTTACGTCAAGCGGATTAGTACGTTTTTGACGTTGGTACATTGTGACGTGTCTTGTGACGTGCTAACCAGGTTATACAAAATTAACTGAATTTTTCTATCCAATCATATGCCGCGTTACAACCAAAATTAAATTATAATACGATAACGTAAGATATAACACTGACAATGCTGCTGAACGTAAATACGGAATGGGTTGCATTGCCATCATGGTCATTCCTGTCATTAGATTCATTCCCTCTATCTGCCATATTCACTTTCTAGCAGATCGATACCGAAACGCACCTACTGAATTTTATTGTCCGCTGTAATATGAACGCTTGGTTATGCATAACAAACTTGAAATTATTTTCAATGAATTCATATTTCAGAATAAGATAAACGAATATTTGCCCTACAACGCATATAATTAATTTATGTGATTGACAACGTACCTCTGTCGTCCCCCGCTTGAAGGCTGTTGAGTTCTCGGTTTTTCTCGGACTTTACTGATATGTCAAACAGAGCGGTATGGAATCTGGTCGAAGATCCAGCTTCTCATAACCACACGTGTCAGCTAAAGCGGGATGAACAGTATTTTAAACAGATCAGGCGTGAAATTTTTGCCGCACAGCTTCAAATAATCGGTAACTACGAAACAGTCTCTACGTAGATTTCGCACCCAAATCTTCCTGAATTTCGGATCCTTTGGTTTATAAAAATACATACATAATAGCTTCACTATACAAGACCTGATAGAATGTTAAAGAATATTCATATTTATTTACATTTATATGTAATTGTAACAACACTTCTTTCATTGAACGTTTGTTTAACAAAAACATGAATACCTCAATTACTCATGTTTCAAGTTGTGTTACTAATTAATTTTTTTTTTGTGTGGAACAAACAATTATAATTAAAGCTGGTACTAGTTCTGTTTTGTACAATTATTTAAGTATAAAACACTTGAAATAACAACAGTTCCTGTAACGATTTGAAAACAATCATGTAATTATAGATAGGTAAAGTTAGCTACTAGTAACTGGCTACTAGTAACTGGCTACGAGAAGTAAGAAAAGCTAGCTACTAGTAACTGGCTACGAGATGAAATAAAAGTTGGCTACTAGTAACTGGCTACTAGTAACTGGCTACGCGAAGTAAGGAAAGCTAGCTACAAAATGTACTAGTAACTGGCTACGAGATGAACAAAAACTGGCTGCTAGTTACTAGTTACTGTCCAAGTGACAAAACATACCTGGGATTTTTATTTGTGTCCTTGATATGTACATTGCACTATATCATCCACATGATTTATCATATTTTGTGATATATTTACAAGTGATGTTAAATCAACATTTGACTAGGTTATCTATATGATTATACCTTAAAAGTACTCATATTCCTCTCATACTCTCATCAGTAATTGGTGCATTTCGTTTAAAATATCTCTATATTAGACAATATTGTCTATTTGACTCAAGTAGCAGTATATATAGATTGAAAATATCAACAAGTGTTATTAACTATAACAATCTATCATGTCATCCGCATGATATTACAACAAAATTATTCAGATACCATTTCTTTCCAAACATCTCTATGTTAATTAAAGACAATTTTTCCATGTAGTTCAAGTAGCCGTACGTAAAGATTGAAGATATCTTCAAGGGTTGTTAATATCAACATTGTATCAGGTCATCCACATGATATTACGATACAATTACACAGATATATCTTTTTATGTCGACAGCTTCTAGTGCATTTTGTTACAATTATCTTTATTTTTTAGGGTTTTGTCAATATATCTCAAGTAGCTGTATATGTAGATTAAAGATATATACCAGTCTTGCTAATTTCAACATTCTATAATGTCACCCACATGATATTATAACACAATCACTCAGATATCCTTTTAAATCTCATCAGCTACTAGTGCATTTTCGGTACAAATATCTCCATTTTCAACAGTTTAGTTCATATACCTCAATTAGCTATATAAATATTTTAAAGATATCTACAAGTGGTTAATTTGAACATTCTATAAGGTCACGCACATGATATTATGACACAATTACTCAGATATCTCTTTAAATCTCATCAGATAGTAGTACATTTTGTTACAAATATCCTTATTTTTTGAGGGATTTGTCAACATATCTCAAGTAGCTGTATATATAGTTTGATGATATGTACCGGTCTTGCTTATTTCAACATTCTATCAGGTCATCCACATGATATTACGACACAACTACTCAGATATCTCTCTTAATCTCGTCAGCTACTAGTACATTTCGTTACAAATATCTACCATTTTTAACAGTTTAGATCATATAACTCAAGTAGCTGTATATATAGATTGGAGATATCTACAAGTCTTGTTAATTTGAACATTCTGTAAGGTCACCCAAATGATATTATGACGCAATTACTCAGATATCTCTTTAAATCTCTTCAGCTACTAGTACATTTTGTTACAAAAATCTTTATTTTTGAGGGATTTGTCAACATATCTCAAGTAGCTGTATATATAGATTGATGATATGTACCGGTCTTGCTTATTTCAACATTCTATCAGGTCATCCACATGATATAACGACACAACTACTCAGATATCTCTCTTAATCTCGTCAGCTACTAGTGCATTTCGTTACAAATATCTCCTTTTTTAACGGTTTAGATCATATAACTCAAGTAGCTGTGTATATAGATTGGAGATATCTATAAGTGTTGTTAATGTGAACATTCTTTAAGGTCACCCAGATGATATTATGACGCAATTACTCAGATATCTCTTTTAATCTCTTCAGCTTCTAATACATTTTGTTACAAATATCTTTATTTTTGAGGGATTTGTCAACATATCTCAAATAGCTGTATATATAGATTGATGATATGTACCGGTCTTGCTTATTTCAACATTCTATCAGGTCATCCACATGATATAACGACACAACTACTCAGATATCTCTCTTAATCTCGTCAGCTACTAGTACATTTCGTTACAAATATCTCCATTTTTAACAGTTTAGATCATATAACTCAAGTAGCTGTATATACAGATTGGAGAAATCTACAAGTGTTTTTAATTTGAACATTCTATAAGGTCACGCACATGATATTATGACACAATTACTCAGATATCTCTTTAAATCTCTTCAGATACTAGTACATTTTGTTACAAATATCTTTATTTTTGAGGGATTTGTCAACATATCTCAAGTAGCTGTATGTATAGATTGATGATATGTACCGGTCTTGCTTATTTCAACATTCTATCAGGTCATCCACATGATAAAACGACACAACTACTCAGATATCTCTCCTAATCTCGTCAGCTACTAGTACATTTCGTTACAAATATCTACATTTTTAAGAGTTTAGATCATATTACTCAAGTAGCTGTATATATAGATTGGAGATATCTACAAATGTTGTTAATCTGAACATTCTATAAGGTCACGCGCATGATATTATGACACAATTACTCAGATATCTCTTTAAATCTCTTCAGCTACTAGTACATTTTGTTACAAATATCTTTATTTTTGAGGGATTTGTCAACATACCTCAAGTAACTGTATATATAGATTGATGATATGTACCGGTCTTGCTTATTTCAACATTCTATCAGGTCATCCACATGATATAACGACACAACTACTCAAATATTTCTCTTAATCTCATCAGCTACTAGTACATTTCGTTACAAATATCTCCATATTTAACAGTTTAGATCATATAACTCAAGTAGCTGTATATATAGATTGGAGATATCTACAAGTGTTGTTAATGTTAACATTCTATAAGGTCACGCACATGATATTATGACACAATTACTCAGATATCTCTTTAAATCTCTTCAGCTACTAGTACATTTTGTTACAAATATCTTTATTTTTGAGGGATTTGTCAACATATCTCAAGTAGCTGTATATATAGTTTGATGATATGTACCGGTCTTGCTTATTTCAACATTCTATCAGGTCATCCACATGATAAAACGACACAACTACTCAGATATCTCTCCTAATCTCGTCAGCTACTAGTACATTTCGTTACAAATATCTACATTTTTAAGAGTTTAGATCATATTACTCAAGTAGCTGTATATATAGATTGGAGATATCTACAAATGTTGTTAATCTGAACATTCTATAAGGTCACGCGCATGATATTATGACACAATTACTCAGATATCTCTTTAAATCTCTTCAGCTACTAGTACATTTTGTTACAAATATCTTTATTTTTGAGGGATTTGTCAACATACCTCAAGTAACTGTATATATAGATTGATGATATGTACCGGTCTTGCTTATTTCAACATTCTATCAGGTCATCCACATGATATAACGACACAACTACTCAAATATTTCTCTTAATCTCATCAGCTACTAGTACATTTCGTTACAAATATCTCCATATTTAACAGTTTAGATCATATAACTCAAGTAGCTGTATATATAGATTGGAGATATCTACAAGTGTTGTTAATGTTAACATTCTATAAGGTCACGCACATGATATTATGACACAATTACTCAGATATCTCTTTAAATCTCTTCAGCTACTAGTACATTTTGTTACAAATATCTTTATTTTTGAGGGATTTGTCAACATATCTCAAGTAGCTGTATATATAGATTTATGATAGATACCGGTCTCGCTTATTTCAACATTCTATCAGGTCATCCACATGATATAACGACACAACTACTCAGATATCTCTCTTAATGTCGTCAGCTACTAGTACATTTCGTTACAAATATCTCCATTTTTAACAGTTTAGATCATATAACTCAAGTAGCTGTGTATATAGATTGGAGATATCTACAAGTGTTGTTAATTTGAACATTCTATAAGGACACGCACATGATATTATGACACAATTACTCAGATATCTCTTTAAATCTCTTCAGCTACTAGTACATTTTGTTACAGATATCTTTATTTTTGAGGGATTTGTCAACATATCTCAAGTAGCTGTATATATAGATTGATGATATGTACCGGTCTTGCTTATTTCAACATTCTATCAGGTCATCCACATGATATAACGACACAACTACTCAGATATCTCTCTTAATCTCGTCAGCTACTAGTACATTTCGTTACAAATATCTCCATTTTTAACAGTTTAGATCATATAACTCAAGTAGCTGTATATATAGATTGGAGATATCTACAAGTGTTGTTAATGTTAACATTCTATAAGGTCACGCACATGATATTATGACACAATTACTCAGATATCTCTTTAAATCTCTTCAGCTACTAGTACATTTTGTTACAAATATCTTTATTTTTGAGGGATTTGTCAACATATCTCAAGTAGCTGTATATATAGTTTGATGATATGTACCGGTCTTGCTTATTTCAACATTCTATCAGGTCATCCACATGATAAAACGACACAACTACTCAGATATCTCTCCTAATCTCGTCAGCTACTAGTACATTTCGTTACAAATATCTACATTTTTAAGAGTTTAGATCATATTACTCAAGTAGCTGTATATATAGATTGGAGATATCTACAAATGTTGTTAATCTGAACATTCTATAAGGTCACGCGCATGATATTATGACACAATTACTCAGATATCTCTTTAAATCTCTTCAGCTACTAGTACATTTTGTTACAAATATCTTTATTTTTGAGGGATTTGTCAACATACCTCAAGTAACTGTATATATAGATTGATGATATGTACCGGTCTTGCTTATTTCAACATTCTATCAGGTCATCCACATGATATAACGACACAACTACTCAAATATTTCTCTTAATCTCATCAGCTACTAGTACATTTCGTTACAAATATCTCCATATTTAACAGTTTAGATCATATAACTCAAGTAGCTGTATATATAGATTGGAGATATCTACAAGTGTTGTTAATGTTAACATTCTATAAGGTCACGCACATGATATTATGACACAATTACTCAGATATCTCTTTAAATCTCTTCAGCTACTAGTACATTTTGTTACAAATATCTTTATTTTTGAGGGATTTGTCAACATATCTCAAGTAGCTGTATATATAGATTTATGATAGATACCGGTCTCGCTTATTTCAACATTCTATCAGGTCATCCACATGATATAACGACACAACTACTCAGATATCTCTCTTAATGTCGTCAGCTACTAGTACATTTCGTTACAAATATCTCCATTTTTAACAGTTTAGATCATATAACTCAAGTAGCTGTGTATATAGATTGGAGATATCTACAAGTGTTGTTAATTTGAACATTCTATAAGGACACGCACATGATATTATGACACAATTACTCAGATATCTCTTTAAATCTCTTCAGCTACTAGTACATTTTGTTACAAATATCTTTATTTTTGAGGGATTTGTCAACATATCTCAAGTAGCTGTATATATAGATTGATGATATGTACCGGTCTTGCTTATTTCAACATTCTATCAGGTCATCCACATGATATAACGACACAACTACTCAGATATCTCTCTTAATCTCGTCAGCTACTAGTACATTTCGTTACAAATATCTCCATTTTTAACAGTTTAGATCATATAACTCAAGTAGCTGTATATATAGATTGGAGATATCTACAAGTGTTGTTAATTTGAACATTCTATAAGGACACGCACATGATATTATGACACAATTGCTCAGATATCTCTTTAAATCTCTTCAGCTACTAGTACATTTTGTTACAGATATCTTTATTTTTGAGGGATTTGTCAACATATCTCAAGTAGCTGTATATATAGATTGATGATATGTACCGGTCTTGCTTATTTCAACATTCTATCAGGTCATCCACATGATATAACGACACAACTACTCAGATATCTCTCTTAATCTCGTCAGCTACTAGTACATTTCGTTACAAATATCTCCATTTTTAACAGTTTAGATCATATAACTCAAGTAGCTGTATATATAGATTGGAGATATCTACAAGTGTTGTTAATTTGAACATTCTATAAGGACACGCACATGATATTATGACACAATTGCTCAGATATCTCTTTAAATCTCTTCAGCTACTAGTACATTTTGTTACAGATATCTTTATTTTTGAGGGATTTGTCAACATATCTCAAGTAGCTGTATATATAGATTGATGATATGTACCGGTCTTGCTTATTTCAACATTCTATCAGGTCATCCACATGATATAACGACACAACTACTCAGATATCTCTCTTAATCTCGTCAGCTACTAGTACATTTCGTTACAAATATCTCCATTTTTAACAGTTTAGATCATATAACTCAAGTAGCTGTATATATAGATTGGAGATATCTACAAGTGTTGTTAATGTTAACATTCTATAAGGTCACGCACATGATATTATGACACAATTACTCAGATATCTCTTTAAATCTCTTCAGCTACTAGTACATTTTGTTACAAATATCTTTATTTTTGAGGGATTTGTCAACATATCTCAAGTAGCTGTATATATAGATTTATGATATGTACCGGTCTTGCTTATTTCAACATTCTATCAGGTCATCCACATGATAAAACGACACAACTACTCAGATATCTCTCCTAATCTCGTCAGCTACTAGTACATTTCGTTACAAATATCTACATTTTTAAGAGTTTAGATCATATTACTCAAGTAGCTGTATATATAGATTGGAGATATCTACAAATGTTGTTAATCTGAACATTCTATAAGGTCACGCGCATGATATTATGACACAATTACTCAGATATCTCTTTAAATCTCTTCAGCTACTAGTACATTTTGTTACAAATATCTTTATTTTTGAGGGATTTGTCAACATACCTCAAGTAACTGTATATATAGATTGATGATATGTACCGGTCTTGCTTATTTCAACATTCTATCAGGTCATCCACATGATATAACGACACAACTACTCAAATATTTCTCTTAATCTCATCAGCTACTAGTACATTTCGTTACAAATATCTCCATATTTAACAGTTTAGATCATATAACTCAAGTAGCTGTATATATAGATTGGAGATATCTACAAGTGTTGTTAATGTTAACATTCTATAAGGTCACGCACATGATATTATGACACAATTACTCAGATATCTCTTTAAATCTCTTCAGCTACTAGTACATTTTGTTACAAATATCTTTATTTTTGAGGGATTTGTCAACATATCTCAAGTAGCTGTATATATAGATTTATGATAGATACCGGTCTCGCTTATTTCAACATTCTATCAGGTCATCCACATGATATAACGACACAACTACTCAGATATCTCTGTTAATGTCGTCAGCTACTAGTACATTTCGTTACAAATATCTCCATTTTTAACAGTTTAGATCATATAACTCAAGTAGCTGTGTATATAGATTGGAGATATCTACAAGTGTTGTTAATTTGAACATTCTATAAGGACACGCACATGATATTATGACACAATTACTCAGATATCTCTTTAAATCTCTTCAGCTACTAGTACATTTTGTTACAAATATCTTTATTTTTGAGGGATTTGTCAACATATCTCAAGTAGCTGTATATATAGATTGATGATATGTACCGGTCTTGCTTATTTCAACATTCTATCAGGTCATCCACATGATATAACGACACAACTACTCAGATATCTCTCTTAATCTCGTCAGCTACTAGTACATTTCGTTACAAATATCTCCATTTTTAACAGTTTAGATCATATAACTCAAGTAGCTGTATATATAGATTGGAGATATCTACAAGTGTTGTTAATTTGAACATTCTATAAGGACACGCACATGATATTATGACACAATTACTCAGATATCTCTTTAAATCTCTTCAGCTACTAGTACATTTTGTTACAGATATCTTTATTTTTGAGGGATTTGTCAACATATCTCAAGTAGCTGTATATATAGATTGATGATATATACCGGTCTTGCTTATTTCAACATTCTATCTGGTCATCCACATGATATAACGACACAACTACTCAGATATCTCTCTTAATCTCGTCAGCTACTAGTACATTTCGTTACAAATATCTCCATTTTTAACAGTTAAGATCATATAACTCAAGTAGCTGTATATATAGATTGGAGATATCTACAAGTGTTGTTAATTTGAACATTCTATAAGGACACGCACATGATATTATGACACAATTACTCAGATATCTCTTTAAATCTCTTCAGCTACTAGTACATTTTGTTACAAATATCTTTATTTTTGAGGGATTTGTCAACATATCTCAAGTAGCTGTATATATAGATTGATGATATGTACCGGTCTTGCTTATTTCAACATTCTATCAGGTCATCCACATGATATAACGACACAACTACTCAGATATCTCTCTTAATCTCGTCAGCTACTAGTGCATTTCGTTACAAATATCTCCATTTTTAACGGTTTAGATCATATAACTCAAGTAGCTGTGTATATAGATTGGAGATATCTATAAGTGTTGTTAATGTGAACATTCTTTAAGGTCACCCACATGATATTTTGACGCAATTACTCAGATATCTCTTTTAATCTCTTGAGCTCTTGAGCTACTAGTACATTTTGTTACAAATATTTTTATTTTTGAGGGATTTGTCAACATATCTCAAGTAGCGTTATATAAAGATTGATGATATCTACCGGTCTTGCTTATTTCAACATTCTATCAGGTCATCCACATGATAAAACGACACAACTACTCAAATATCTCCCTTAATCTCGTCAGCTACTAGTGCATTTCGTTACAAATATCTCCATTTTTAACAGTTGAGTTCATATATCACAAGTAGCTGGATATATGGATTAAGGATATCTATAAGTGTGGTTTATTTTAACATTCTATAAGGCGATTCACATGATATTATGACACATTTATTAAGATATCTCTTTACGTCTCGTTAGCTTCTAGTACATTTTGTTACAAATATCTACATATTTGGCGGTTTTGTCAAAATATCACATGTAGCTGTATATATAGATTTAAGATATCTACAAGAATGGTTTATTTTAACATTCTATAATGTCACCTACATTAAATTATTACACAATTACTCAGATTTCCATTTAATTCTCGTCAGCTACTAGTACATTTCGTTACAAATATTTTTATTTTCAAGAATTGAGTTAATAAATCTTAAGTAGCTGAATATATAGATTGAAGATATCTAAAAGTGTAATTTATTTTAACATTCTATAAGGTTACATGATATTATGACATAATTACCTAGATATCTCTATAAGTCTCGTCAGCTACTAGTACATTTTGTTACAAATATCTTTATTTTTGGCTGTTTTGTCAATATATCATAAGTAGCTGTAAATATAGTTTAAAGATATCTACATGAATGGTTTATTTAAAATTCTATCAGGTCATCCACATGATATTATGACTCAGATATCTCTTTAAATCTCGTCAGCTACTAGTACATTTCGTTACAAATATTTACATTTTAAATAGTTGAGTTCATAGATCTCCAGAAGCTGGATATATAGATGGAAGGTATCTACAAGTGTGGTTTATTTTAACATTATATAAGGTCACCTACATGATATTATGACACAATTACTGAGATATCTCTTTAAATCTCGTCAGTTACTAGTTCATTTCGTTACAAATATGTACAATTTTGGCGGTTTTCTCAATATATTACAAGTAGCTGTATATAAATTTTGAGGATATCTACATGTATGGTTTATTTTAACATTATATAAGGTCACCTACATGATATTATGACACAATTACTCAGATATCTCTTTAAATCTCGTCATTTACTAGTTCATTTCGTTACAAATATGTACAATTTTGGCGGTTTTGTCAATATATCACAAGTAGCCGTATATATAGATTGAAGATATCTACAAGTATGGTTTATTTTAACATTCTATAAGGTCACCTACATGATATTATGACACAATTACTCAGATTTCATTTAAAATATCGTCAGCTACTAGTACATTTTGTTACAAATATCTTTATTTTTGCCGTTTTTATCAATATATCACAAGTAGCTGTACATATAAATTGAAGATATCTACAAGTATGGTTTATTTTAACATTCTATAAGGTCACCTACATGATATTATGACAATTTCTCAGATATCTCTTTAAGTCTCGTCAGCTACTAGTACATTTCGTTACTAGTAGCCAACTTTTAATTATCTCATAGACAATTACTAGTAGCTAGCTTTCCTTACTTCTCGTTAGAGAGATATCTGAGAAATTGTATCGTAATATCATGTGAATGACTTCAAAGATTGTAGTAGTTAACAACATAATTTGTGGAAACTGATACATTTAGGAAGAAACTGATACATTTTGGAGGATTATTCAATCTTTATATACAGCTATTTAAGTTATATGGACAGAACGGTCTAGAAATGGAATATTTGAAACAAAATGCACTAGTAGCCGACGAGATAACGAGAAATATGAGTAACTGTGTCGTAATATCATGCTTATGACATACAAAGATTTTGCTATTAACAACACTTGTAGATATCTTCAATCTATATGTGCAAGTAACTAAGTTATATGGACAGAACTATCTAAAAATAGAGATATATGTAACGAAATGCAATAGTAGCTGACGAGATTTAAAGAGATATCTGAGTATTTGTGTCGTAATATAGGCGACCTAATAGAATGTTAAAATAAGCAAGACTGGTACATATCATCAATCTATATATCCAGATACTTGAGAAATGTTGACAAAACCTTAAAAAATGAAGATATTTGTAACAAAATGTACTAGTAGCTGACGAAACTTAAAGAGATATCTGAGTATTTGTGTCATAATATCATGTGGGTGACCTTATATAATGTTCAAATTAACCACACTTGTATATATCTTCGATCTATATATCCAGCTACTTGAGGTATAGGAACTCAACTGTTAAAAATAAAGATATTTGTAACAAAATGCACTAGTTGCTGACGACACAAAGAGAGATATCTGAGTAATTGGGCCGTAAAATCTTGTAAACGACCTTAAAGAATGTTTAAAATTTCCAACACTGGTACATATCTTCAATCTATATATCCAACTGCTTGTGATATATTGACAAAATCGCCAAAAATAAAGATATTTATAACAAAATGCACTAGTAGCTGACGACATAAAGAGAGATATCTGAGTAACTGTGCCTTAATATCACGTGGAGGACCTTAAAGAATGTTAAAATTACCAACACTTGTCCATATCATCATTCTATATATCCAGTTACTTGAGATATGTTGACAAAACCCTAAAAAAATGGAGATATTTGTAATAAAATGTATTAGTAGCTGAAGAGATTTAACGAGATATCTGAGTAATTGCGTCATAATATCATGTAGGTGACCTTATAGAATGTTTCAATAAACCATACTTGTAGACATCTTCAATATATATATCTAGGTACTTGAGATATATGAACTCAGCTGTTAAAAATGTAGATAAATATTTGTAACGAAATGTACTAGTAGCTGACGAGACTTAAAGATTATATCGTCAGAAGTCATAAAAATGCTTGTCATTGGAAATCTAAAAAACTATTTTGTTAAAAACCATTCTGATTGCACACACAAGTACTCTGAAGCTGACATTAAAAAGATGCTTGAATTTCTGATAGACAACATCTATGTAGTTTTTGGAAATCAAGCCTTCCAACAATCTGTTGGAATTCCCATGGGTACCAATTGTGCCCCATTGTTAGCAGACCTATTTTTGTATTCTTATGAAGCAGAATTTATTCAAAGACTTGTACGTGAAAAAAATAAATCACTCGCTGTGGCCTTCAACTCAACATTTAGGTATATCGACGACGTATTATCAATTAACAATTGTTATTTCCATACTTACGTCGACTCGATATATCTCAGTGAACTTGAAATAAAAGATACCACTGAGTCAGCGTCATCTGTCTCATATTTGGATATTTAACTGGAAATGGACATTGATGGTAACCTAACAACAAAACTTTATGATAAACGCGATGACTTCAATTTTTCTATAGTCAACTTTCCTTACTTATGTAGCAATATACCTTCATCACCTGCATATGGTGTTTTTGTCTCTCAGTTAATTCGATACGCAAGGGCATGCTGTTCGAATGAACGGTTTCTAAGACGAGGCAAGCTACTGACAAACAAGTTGATAAAACAGGACTATCAACAGTCTCGTTTAAAGTCATCTTTTCGTAAGTTCTATGGTCGATACGACGACCTTGTCAGCAAATACAATCTTCCACTGAGTCGCATGCTGACTGACGTTTTTCATACTAATAGTTAGACCATAATTAATTACCTAATTGTCTACGGACTTTTGCGGTTTTTATTTTCCCGATTACGACAAAGAGCACACGGCGGGTGTGACCGGTCAGCAGAGGATGCTCACTCCTCCTAGGCACCTGATCCTACCTCTATCTTGAAGATCCGTGTTGCTCTGCTTTGAAATTGTACTTCGTTTTATGGATTTTTGAGATGGTTGACGGTTTGTTATTGTCATTTATTCATCATGTGGGTGACCTTATAGAATGTTAATATATACCATATTTGTAGATATCTTTAATCTATATATCCAGCTACTTGAGATATGTTGACAAAAGCCTAAAAAAATAAAGGTATTTGTAACAAAATGCACTACTAGCTGACGACACTAAGAGAGATATCTGAGCAATTGTGTCGTAATATCATGTGGAAGACCCGATAGAATGTTGAAATAAGCAAGACTGGTACATATCAACAATTTATATCTACAGCTACTTGAAATACGTTGAAAAATCATTCAAAAAAGGGATATTTGTAGCAAAATGTACTAGTAGCTGAGGAGATTTAAAGAGATATCTGAGTAATTGTGTCATAATATCATGTCGGTTACCTTATGGAATGTTCAGATTAAACACACTTGTGGATATGCTCAATCTATATATTTAACTTCTTGAGATATATGAACTAAACTGTTAAAAATAGAGATATTTGTAACGAAATGCACTAGTAGCTGACGAGATTTGGAGAGATATCGGAGTAGTTGTGTCGTAATATCATGTGGATGACCTGATAGAATGTTGAAAACAGCAAGACTGGTACATATCATCAATCTATATATACAGCTACTTGAGTTATGTTGACAAATTCCTCAAAAATAAAGATATTTGTAACAAAATGTACTAGTAGCTGAAGAGATTTAACGAGATATCTGAGTAATTGCGTCATAATATCATGTGGGTGACCTTAAAGAATGTTCAGATTAACAACATTTGTAGATATCTCTAACCTATATATACAGCTACTTGAGTTATATGATCTTAACCGTTAAAAATGGAGATATTCCAAACGAAATGCACTAGTAGCTGACGAGATTAAGAGAGATATCGGAGTAGTTGTGTCGTTATATCATGTGGATGACCTGATAGAATGTTGAAATAAGCAAGACCGGTACATATCATCAATCTATATATACAGCTACTTGAGATATGTTGACAAATCCCTAAAAAATAAAGATATTTGTAACAAAATGTACTAGTAGCTGAAGAGATTTAACGAGATATCTGAGTAATTGTGTCATAATATCATGTGGGTGACCTTATAGAATGTTCAAATTAACAACATTTGTAGATATCTCCAACCTATATATACAGCTACTTGAGTTATATGATCTAAACTGTTAAAAATGGAGATATTTGTAACGAAATGCACTAGTAGCTGACGAGATTTGGAGAGATATCTGAGTAGTTGTGTCGTTATATCATGTGGATGACCTGATAAAATGTTGAAATAAGCAAGACCGGTACATATCATCAATCTATATATACAGCTACTTGAGATATGTTGACAAATCCCTAAAAAAATAAAGATATTTGTAACAAAATGTACTAGTAGCTGAAGAGATTTAACGAGATATCTGAGTAATTGTGTCATAATATCATGTGGGTGACCTTATAGAATGTTCAGATTAACAACATTTGTAGATATCTCCAATCTATATATACAGCTACTTGAGTTATATGATCTAAACCGTTAAAAAAGGAGATATTTGTAACGAAATGCACTAGTAGCTGACGAGATTAAGAGAGATATTGGAGTAGTTGTGTCGTTATATCATGTGGATGACCTGATAAAATGTTGAAATAAGCAAGACCGGTACATATCATCAATCTATATATACAGCTACTTGAGATATGTTGACAAATCCCTCAAAAATGAAGATATTTGTAACAAAATGTACTAGTAGCTGAAGAGATTTAACGAGATATCTGAGTAATTGTGTCATAATATCATGTGGGTGACCTTATAGAATGTTGAAATTAACAGCACTTGTAGATATTTCCAATCTATATATACAGCTACTTGAATTATATGATTTAAGCTGTTAAAAATGGAGATATTCGTAACGAAATGCACTAGTAGCTGACGAGATTAAGAGAGATATCGGAGTAGTTGTGTCGTTATATCATGTGGATGACCTGATAGAATGTTGAAATAAGCAAGACCGGTACATATCATCAATCTATATATACAGCTACTTGAGATATGTTGACAAATCCCTAAAAAAAAAAGATATTTGTAACAAAATGTACTAGTAGCTGAAGAGATTTAACGAGATATCTGAGTAATTGTGTCATAATATCATGTGGGTGACCTTATAGAATGTTCAAATTAACAACATTTGTAGATATCTCCAACCTATATATACAGCTACTTGAGTTATATGATCTAAACTGTTAAAAATGGAGATATTTGTAACGAAATGCACTAGTAGCTGACGAGATTTGGAGAGATATCTGAGTAGTTGTGTCATGTGATAATAACAGCGAAAATAACACCCCCTTGTACCATAGTACGTAGTGCATCTCTGTTACTGATAAGGTAAAATGAATGGAATTTCCTCTCGGAAGATAATGATGCTTTCAGACAGAAATACTGTAAACACTAATTTCAACCGTACAAAGATAAAAATCGATTGATATGGATAACTTTAAATGGACTTCCGATGCACATTTTTGTTCATCTTGCATTTTACATGCTTTACATGAGTAATCACAGCATCGATAGGCAATATTCCTTTTTTATATGTAATCTCTATAATTAAGGTTTTTAAATTTTCACTGACGAAAACCTCTGAGACTTCCCTTACTAACTCATGAATATTAATTATATAAATCATGACATAAACCGTCCTTAATAACCAATATAAACCTGACCCGCCACCAAAAATTGCAATGCATTGTATTTCTTTCAAGAATATTTTAGTACATATATTAGTTATATATGTTTACATAATTGATATCAATGTCGATGAGGTTACCAGGCAGGTAACTATGTACTTCTTAATCATGTCTAGACTTTAAGAAAAGAAAAGGGTTCTAGAAAAATACTTAAACGGCTAATAAATATTAATATTTGATCCAGAATGGTTTATTTAAGCATTCAATTCGTATATTTATATTCATACTGATGTCTATTTTTTGAAATATATATGAGTATTGTCGCTGTAAAGCCTTTTTATACGCTCTAAGTCAGGGATATGAAATATACATGAACAGCCATATTAACATGTTATTTAGTTCGCTTCCGCGACTTAAAATAAAGTGCCAGAAACTTTGTAGAGAAAAAAACTTTTTTATTAAGGAGTAGATATAATTTAATAATTGTTTTCAAAAGTACATGTCAAATTAGTTATGCAAGATTGATCGTTTTATTTAATCTTACAAAAGTAAATATACTTAAAACACGTGAAGTCATTTATATTTGTGGGCATGGCGCATAAATAATCAAATTGTATTCATAGAAAATTAAACGTCGCAGATATCCAATGCAAACATAAGGGGAAATGTACACTGAATGTAAATATAACATAATGGAAGTATGCTAATTCCGAAGAAAATGCTTGCTTTCACAAAAATGACCCTAAGTAGATCAATATAGCGATTCAAAATGCCGGTCAGAAAACTTTTTATAATCTTCTTTAAAGTCTCTTCAAAGGCAAAAGTAACAACATGGAATCATAAAGTAGTCCAGCATTGTATTTTGTCATATCAAAGCGTGCTGAGTCCAAATCATTATGCTGTCTTTTAAGAAAATAGCGTTAATAAACCCAAATCGTTATTTAAAATGGAGGACAGCCATATTTTATATTTTTCTTAGAGTTTCTGAAATGGAGAAAAGGCGTGAAACACTTTCACTGATTGTGATGTTATAACACTTTAAGGTCAAGTGATGTTTCATAATGTTATTTTTATTCCTTCAGCGCACTTGTGATACCGTGCAGGAAAAAAAGTGATATATAAAGTTAAGTTTGCTATGCGTATTTAAAAACTCCATCGATATATGGTCTTTATCAATCGTAGTTTTTGAGACCGGTCATAACTGGAGTTATTTAAAATGGTATTGCAGTTAGACTTTGCTTCGGGAAAATGGAGAAACAATATGTTTTATAATAACTCAAAATATCCCTTCATCTTTTTCACTCGTAGTTGTGAGACTGTTCATAACATTTGTGTGATTATTTATTGGTATTTAATACTTTTAATACTTCATTCACAATGTGTTGTAAATTTTAAATTTGGCATTAAATACAAAATTTACAATTGCCAACATGACAGCAAAGCCTCTAATTGTGTAACACCTCAATACGATGCATTTTACATCTAATTTAATGCTCGTATTATATTACAGCTTATTATAAGAATATTTTAATTCACACTAAATATTAAAATTTTAAATATACATATAAATCAATTTGTCAGAAGGTCTATTGTTGTCGATCACATGCACAACATGCGGTTCATACGGCAGTAACGTATCACTTCACGAACAATTGTTCTACAAATGCTAAATTTAAATTAAAGAGCAGTTTATTGAAAAGTTTGAAATAAGCATGTCTTTATTTTTATACGATTCTCTTAGACTGTTGCTTGAGACGACACTATTACATAAAACAAAATTAACTTTTGTACTTCTTTCATGTTGTTGTTTTCAATACATAGATTTCATAACTTATAGTTCCATTAATGTTTTAAACAATTTAGGGGAAGTCTGATGTGGCACGCTATTTGCGGCCTTACCTTTTTATGAACAATATATATTTCATGCCAACAATTTACTTTAAGTGAAAAAAAAATCTGTACAAATTTTGAGTTCCCCAACTTATAAATTTTAAATTAGACAATCTATAATAAGGTATTCAACCTTATTCATCTTAACATCAGGTATGAGTATCATTGTATAACATGTTGTCTAATCCGACGGAAAGCATGCTACATCAGTTCAAATATATATACGTTTAAACTATCATTAATCATTTTTAACCCAGTTTTATCAGTAATTATATAACATTTCATATATATGTCATTTAAGGACTAGTTAAGGACTCACCTATAACCACCTGCTATTTTTAAAATTACAAAACAATTTTACTTTCTGTCGATAAGTTCGTACTTGTATGATAGGATGATATAAATGTCTTCTGAATTAAATCAGTGCTGTTTTCATTCACTTTGTTGGATCTATGGGTAACAATTGATGGAGTCATGTTTCCTTAAAAAAACAAAACAAATAAAAATGTTTTAAACGGGTTTGAAAATAAGAGTGCACTGTTTGCAACTTAAAAAAATAGAATAAAAAATATTAATGATTAATTAAAAATAAATTTTCTATTAGACAATAAATTGAATGTACCATCAATAAGTGTACTACACCCAGTAGCCACTTCACACTGGTCTTTATTACAATTACATAACTCTTGACATCTTATTCCATACGTGGGAAATGGACATTCATGAGTACAGTTTATCCCGCTAATACCTGGCATACAAACTGAAATTGTAATAATTTAAAAATAAGTACCAATAAATATATTTTTGAAAGTTAAGCCTAAGTTTCTTAACTGTTTAACATTTCATTTTAATAATAATCATGTTAAGAATAAAATACCTACCTTCGCATGCATTGGTTTTAGAGTTCCAAATATATCCTTCACAACAGGATTTGAAATTCCTAAAATAGAAGTCAACCTGTTATCGTGTTAAAGATATTCTTTAAAGTATCTGTGACACATTGTTGACGCTATTATTTTGATTTAAAATCCATTTTATTTTCACCGTTTGATTACATTGGCTTCCAACTGAAGCGATAAGAACTCTTAGTTATAAGAACTTTTCAAATCCCATTGATTTAATAAATCAATAAAATAAGGCGAAGCGCTATTTATACTATATTTTTCCCAATTATATTTTATATTTATATTTTTATGCCTTACAAGACTGAAAGTAAAACGCCTTAAGGTCAATTAAAGACAATGCATTGTTTAAATCTTTTTAAATTTTTACATCATGAATGACATGACCCTATTATATGTATAAGAGATTGATTTAACCACGAGTTTTAGATAAAATTAGGTATATCAAATATAGACAAAAGTGAAAATTTTAATTAATTGTGGATGATATAATTGCCTTTGACCTTTAGATAGGACATTAGAATTTGACGTGAATTGCCTCTAGTGATACACAGATTTATATTTTAGGCCTTTATTATGAAGATAAAAAGAAGTTACATACATGTGTCAGTGATAAAATCATTAAGATTAAATGAACACAATAAAGATAATGTTTTCCAAATAGTCAAACAAATTAATAATTTTTATGCTTTTACATGTAGTACTACAGTTTACGTATAATGCAACATGAAACAATAATTATGTTGAATGCAAATATTGTGAAACGTGTTCAATTCCGTAATATTTACATTCATTGCATATTTAAGGTCTTCCGTTGGAAACGGAAGACCTTATTGTTATTGCTTTGTTTCTTTTCCTCTATTATTATTAAGGTCTTCCGTTTCCAACGGAAGACCTTATTGTTTTTGCTTTGTTTCTTTTCCTCTATTATTATTATTATTATTATTTTTTTTTTTTCTGTCACGGTTTCTCAAAAACGCTTTAACCGATTTTGATGAAACTTTCAAATCTTATTCATGACTAAATTTGTAAGAAAATTACACGAGGTTTTCTTGGTCGTCACTTCCGGTCCCGCGATATTAAAAAATTTATGTTTTCGCTTGTTCACGATTTTTCTCCAAAACTTTTTAAGATAGAACTTTCAAATTTTCAGGGATGATAGAGAGTTGTCTGCCGCAGTGCCCTTTGCATATCCGAACGTCCGCCGTCACTTCCGGTCGTCACCGGAAGGAAACAAAAAATTATCATTTTTCAATTTTTTTGACTTGAATTTTTTTTATTTTATTATTCGATAGAGACGCGTTGAAAACTTCAGAATATGAAATCCGTTTTAAAATCAAACCAAGCATTCTCGAGATATTAGGCTTCAAAGTCTTGAAGCGAGAGTCCGCGTAGCTCAGTCGTTAGAGCGGTGGACTTGTGCCCAGGCGACCCGTGTTCAGTCCCCGAGTGTCGAACGTTTTTTCTTTCTTAATTGTGGTTTGTTTTACGATTTTATCTTGAAAATGATGGTTTAAAATGTTTTCCGTGTAAATTTTATCATAAATCAAAATAATATCGGGGATTTTTTTCAGTACAAATATAGAGCCTGGTTAGAAATACCGTTAATTTCCTGCTTTGTGACAGTCCTTTTTTATCAGCAGCTATCTAAATTCAGACGCTCGTAGCATTGCCGGCATCAAAGTCATGTTGCCGAAGAACCCCTGTAATACGACCGCATTAGAGCTCACCGGGTCGCTTTGCCGGCATCAAAGAAATGCCGCCATCTCAATGCCTGTGTGCACACAACAATAGCGACTGCGGGTAGGAAATAACCGTTCTCCTAACAATATGCTTATGTTTTAATTATTATACATAACTTAAAACTGAGGGTTGTTTAATGTTTCTCCACATACGTGGATACAGGCATGCATGTATACATGCGTTTATTGACAAATGGTTTTTTTTACAGATTATATACATGTTTGAATTGTACATTTACTTCTCTCTCTCTCTCTCTCTTTTCTCTCTCTCTCAGTTAAGTCATGAGCAGTGAATGTCTGAACTCCACCTCTACGATGACATGTGGTGATAATGAACTCTGTTCAAACTCAAAATTACAAAGAAAAAATACAAAACACCATCAGAGTAAACACGGATCTAAACAATTCGTTCAAACTTTTCTACAGTTGTAGCCTTGCTTGTGCGTAGTTCTCTAACCTATGTTGGATTTAAGGGTCAACCCAGAAAGATGTCGATACTAAATATAAAGTTGTATTCCAATAAGCAAAAAAAAAATTGCTAAGCCCAGCTATGAGCTCTCTCTCTCTCTCTCTCTCTCTCTCTCTCTCTCTCTCTCTCTCCATACTATTGAAAAAAGTCATTCTCAACATAAGAATAATTTTAAATGTTAGTACATGTATAAATATGAAAAATATATTTGTTTTTCGACCCGCGGTTAGCTATTTATCTATTTGTAATGCAGTTGCATCGTCGGAACCTGATTCGCTGTTGTTGCGGCGGAATGTCTTTGATGCCGGCGAAGTGACCGAGGATCGAAATACGTCACAATACGGATTTAACAATATTGGTTTGACTTTTACATAGCGTTTTAGATATCCGGTATTGGTTTTGCTCTATGTTAAAGAGTGTTAAGAAATTGTAGAAAAGAACAACTATCTCTATTGTCTTTTTTAAGGTGTATTCAAACGGAAGACCTCTTGTTGCTCGCAACGAGCGTCTAGTTATTATTATTATTTTTTTTTTCTGTCACGTTTTCTCAAAAACGCTTCAGCCGATTTTTATAAAACTTTCAGATCATAATCATGACAAAATTTGTAAGAAAATTACACGAGATTTTTTTCGTCGTTACTTCCGGTCCCGAGATATTAAAGATTTTATGTTTTTGCTTGTTCACGGTTTTTCTCCAAAAGTAATTAAGATATGACTTTCAAATTTTCAGAGATGGTAGAGAGTTAACGGCCGCAGTGCCCTTCGCATATCCGAACGTCCGCCGTTACTTCCGTTCGTCACAGGAAAGAAACAAAAATAAGTCATTTTTCAACTATTTTGATTTGAATTTTTCTAATGTTTGAATTTGATAGAGACGCGTTCAAAACTTCAGAATATGAAATCCGTTTTAAAATCGATCCATGCATTCTCGAGATTTTGGGCTCCAAAGTCCTGAAGCGAGAGTCCGCGTAGCTCAGTCGTTAGAGTGGTGGACTTGTGCCCAGGCGACCCGGGTTCGGTCCCCGAGTGTCGAACGTTTTTTTCTTTCTTAATTGTGGTTTGTTTTACGATTTTATCTTGAAAATGATGGTTTGAAATGTTTTCCGTTTAAATATTATCATAAATTTAAATAATATCGGGGTTTTTTTTCAGTACAAATATAGAGCCCGGTTAGAAATAACGTTAATTTCCTGCTTTGTGACAGTCTGTTTTTTAATCAGCAGCTATCTAAATTCAGATGCTCGTAGCATCGCCGGCATCAAAGTCATGCCGCCGAAGAACCCATGTAATACGACCGCATTGGAGCTCGTCGGGTCGCTTTGCCGGCATCAAAGAAACGCCGCCATCTCAATGACTGTGTGCAAAAAACAAGTAGCGACTGCGGGTAGGAAATAACCGTTCTTCTAACAATATGCTTATGTTTTAATTATTATACATGACTTTAATCTGAGGGTTGTTAAATGTTTCTCCACATACGTAAATACAGGCATGCATGTATACATGCGTTTATCGACAAATGTTTTTGGACAAATTATATACATGTGAAGCAGGCAGCTCTTTCTCATTTGTATTTTTGTATCTATTTGTATTATACTGTGTTAGAGTTATTGCCCTTTGATTTATTGATTTTTAATAATGTGATCTATGTTTCTAATAAATACTAATCAGCGTCATAATCATTTTTATACCATAATAGATATTCATTGTAAATAAGTTGTTGTGTATAGACTTTTATGGGGTTAGGTCTAGATAGTTTGTTTATTTTTGATTTCCTATTTTTAAATACTACAAATTATTCTAGGCCGGCACATATATAGGGACAGTGTCGATACCGTCTGCACAACGACTGTTTGGGGTTAAACTGAAACAGGTACGGCAAGATTGAGAGTGCGGACATCCCTGCTCTTTCTAATCTTCGTGTAATTTAACCTACGATACAGATTGTGCGGACATCCCTGCTCTGTATTGCATCAACAGATGTGTGTGGTCATCCCTGCTTGTATTAGTGGTGGTTGCGGCGAAGCAGTGAATGTCTGAATCTCGACTCTACGATGACATGTGGTGATAATGAACTATGTTCAAACTCAAAATTATACAGAAAAAATACAAAACACCATCAGAGTAAACACGGATCTAAACAATTCGTTGGAACTTTTCTGCAGTTGTAGCCTTCCATGTGCGTAGTTCTCTAACCTATATTGGATTCGAGGGTCAACCCAGAAAGATGTCAATACTAAATATAAAGTTGTATTCCAATAAGCAAAAAATAATTGCTTAGCCTAGCTAAGAGCTCTCTCTCTCTCTCTCTCTCTCTCTCTCTCTCTCTCTCTCTCTCTGACATATTATTGAAAAAGGTCATTCTAAACATAAGAATAATTTTAAATGTTAGGACATGTATAAATATGAATATTATTTGTTTTTCGATTCGCAGTTAGCTATTTTATCTATTTGTAATGAAGTTGCATCGTTGAAACCTGAGTCACTGTTGTTGCGACGGAAAGTCTTTGATGCCGGCAAAGTGACCGATGATCGAAATACGCCACAATACGGATTTTACAATATTTGTTTGACTTTTACATAGCGTCTTAGATATCCGGTATTGGTTTTGTTCTATGTTAAAGTGTTAAGAAATGGTAGAAAAGAACAACTATCTCTATAGTCTTTTTTAAGGTGTATTCAAACGGAAGACCTTTTGTTGCTCGCAACAAGCGTCTAGTTAAGGTCTTCCGTTTCCAACGGAAGACCTTACTGTTTTTGCTTTGTTTCTTTTCCTCTATTATTATTATTATTATTATTATTTTTTTTTTCTGTCACGGTTTCTCAAAAACGCTTTAACCGATTTTGATGAAACTTTCAAATCTTATTCATGACTAAATTTGTAAGAAAATTACACGAGGTTTTCTTTGTCGTCACTTCCGGTCCCGCGATATTAAAAAAATTATGTTTTCGCTTGTTCACGATTTTTCTCCAAAAGTATTTAAGATAGAACTTTCAAATTTTCAGGGATGATAGAGAGTTGTCTGCCGCAGTGCCCTTCGCATATCCGAACGTCCGCCGTCACTTCCGGTCGTCACCGGAAGGAAACAAAAAATTATCATTTTTCAACTTTTTTTACCTGAATTTTTTTTATTTTATTATTCGATAGAGACGCGTTCAAAACTTCAGAATATGAAATCCGTTTTAAAATCGATCCACGCATTCATGAGATATTAGGCTTCAAAGTCTTGAAGCGAGAGTCCGCGTAGCTCAGTCGTTAGAGTGGTGGACTACTGCCCAGGCTACCCGGGTTCAGTCCCCGAGTGTCGAACGTTTTTTCTTTCTTAATTGTGGTTTGTTTTACGATTTTAACTTGAAAATGATGGCTTAAAATGTTTTCCGTTTAAATTTTATCGTAAATCAAAATATTATCGGGGTTTTTTCAGTACAAATATAGAGCCCGGGTAGAAATACCGTTAATTTCCTGCTATGTGACAGTCTTTTTTTTTTATCAGCAGCTATTTAAATTCAGACGCTCGTAGCAACGCCGGCATCAAAGTCATGCCGCCGAAGCACCCCTGTAATACGACCGCATTAGAGCTCGCCGGGTCGCTTTGCCGGCATCAAAGAAATGCCGCTTTCTCAATGTCTGTGTGCACACAACAATTAGCGACTGCGGGAAGGAAATAACCCGTTCTCCTAACTTATGCTTATGTTTCAATTATCAACATGACTTTAAATTGAGGGCTGTTTAATGTTTCTCCACATACATGGATACAGGCATGCATGTACACATGCGTTTATTGACAAATGTGTTTTTTACAGCTTATATACACGTTTGAATTGTATATTTACTTCTCTCTCTCTCGCTCTCTCTCTCTCTCTCTCTCCCTCTCGTCATGAGCAGTGAATGTCTGAACTCCGCCTCTACGATGACATGTGGGGATAACGAACTCTCTCTCTCTCTCACTCTCTCTCTCTCTCTTGACATACTATTGAAAAAAGTCATTCTAAACACAAGAATAATTTTAAATGTTAGTACATGTTTAAATATGAAAAATATTTGTTTTTCGACCCGCAGTTAGGTATTTTATCTATTTGTAATGCAGTTGCATCGTTGAATTCTGATTCACTGTTGTTGCATCGGAATGTCTTTGATGCCGGCGAAGTGACCGATGATCGAAATACGTCACAATACGGATTTTACAATATTTGTTTGACTTTTACATAGCGTTTTAGATATCCGGTATTGGTTTTGCTCTATGTTTAAGAGTGTTAAGAATTGGTAGAAAGAACAACTATCTCTATAGTCTTTTTTAAGGTGTATTCAAACGGAAGACCTTTTGTTGCTCGCAACAAGCGTCTAGTTATTATTAATTTTTTTTTCTCCCACGTTTTCTCAAAAGCGCTTCAGCCGATTTTGATGAAATTTTCAGATCTTATTCATGACTAAATTTGTAAGAAAATTACATGAGATTTTTTTCGGTCGTCACTTCCTGTCCCGAGATATTAACAATTTTATGTTTTAGCTTGTTCACGATTTTTCTCCAAAAGTATTTAAGATAGAATTTTCAAATTTTCAGGGATGGTAGAGAGTCGTCAGCCGCAGTGCCCTTTGCATATCCGAACGTCCGCCGTCACTTCCGGTCGTCACCGGAAGGAAACAAAAAATTTTTATTTTTCAACTTTTTTTACTTGAAATTTTTTTAAATTAATTTTTCGATAGAGACACGTTCAAAACTTCAGAATATGAAATCCGTTTTAAAATCGATCAACGCATTCTCGAGATTTTAGGCTTCAAAGTCTTGAAGCGAGAGTCCGCGTAGCTCAGTCGTTAGAGTGGTGGACTGCATTTATTGGCTTACCTGGCGAGGAATGATGTTTCAGGTTCTTTGACTGCACATTCAGATGCCTTAGGCCGCCTTTGTAGGTCTTCGTGGCCCTTCCCGTGAACTGAATAAATCGCCCAGCGCTGTCCTCCCCGATCTTGAACTGCTCACACTGTAAGTCGTGGTGCTCGTCGTATCCTCTTAGTCCAAAAATTTTGCATGCGTAAAAGAAAACGGTATGTTGCAACTGTTCGGCACTTTCCTTCCCAAACACGTGCTTTTGCCACAGAGTTTCTTCGTCTTTAGGCAGAATAGGGTCCGCTTGTTTTAAACTACACTCAAATCCTTTGTCAATTAACGATTTCATTCTTTCGTCAACCAATTTCTGGAAATCGGTGAATTCTCCGTGCCCAGGCGACCCGGGTTCAGTCCCCGGGTGTCGAACGTTTTTTCTTTCTGTATTGTAGTTTGTTTTTTGATTTTATCTTGAAAATGATGGTTTAAAATGTTTTCTGTTTAAATATTATCATAAATCAAAATAATATCGGGGTTTTTATTCAGTACAAATAAAGAGCCTGGTTAGAAATAACATTAATTTCCTGCTATGTGACAGTCTTTTTTTATCCGCAGCTATCTAAATTCAGACGCTCGTAGCATCGCCGGCATCAAAGTCATGCCGCCGAAGCACTCCTGTAATACGACCGCATTAGAGCTCGCCGGGTCGCTTTGCCGGCATCAAAGAAATGCCGCTATATCAATGACTGTGTGCACACAACAATTAGCGACTGCGGGTCTCCCAATATGCAAAAACAATTGCTTAGCCTAGCTATTGTTCTCCTAACAATATGCTTATGTTTCAATTATTATACATGACTTTAAACTGAGGATTGTTAAATGTTTCTCCACATACGTGAATACAGGCAACCATGTATACATGCGTTTATTGACAAATGTTTTTTTTTACAGATTATATACATGTTTGAATTGTACATTTACTTCTCTCTCTCTCTCTCTCTCTCTCTCTCTCTCTCTCTCTCTCTCTCTCTCTCTCTCTCTCTCTCTCTCTCACACACACACACAGTCAAGTCATGAGCAGTGAATGTCTGAACTCCGCCTCTACGATGACATGTGGTGATAACGAACTGTGTTCAAACTCAAAGTTACAAAGATAAAAATACAATGCACCATCAGAGTAAACACGGATCTAAACAATTCGTTGAAACTTTTCTGCAGTTGTAGCCTTGCTTATGCGTAGTTCTCTAACTTATATTGAATTCATGGGTCAACCCAGATAGATGTCGATACTAAATATAAAGTTGTATTCCAATAAGCTAAGAGCTCTCTCTCTCTCTCTCTCTCTCTCTCTCTCTCTCTCTCTCTCTCTCTCTCTCTCTCTCCATACTATTGAAAAAAAGTTATTCTCAACAAAAGAATAATTTCAAATGTTAGTACATATGAAAAATATTTGTTTTTCGGCCCGCGGTTAGCTATTTTATCTATTTGTAATGCAGTTGCATCGTTGGAACCTGATTCACTGTTGTTGCGGCGGAATGTCTTTGAAGCCAGCGAACTGACCGAGGATCGAAATACGTCACAATACGGATTTTACAATATTGGTCTGACTTTTACATAGCGTTTTAGATATCCGGTATTGGTTATGCTTTATGTTAAAGAGTGTAAAGAAATGGTAGAAAAGAACAACTATCTCTTTAGTCTTTTTTAATGTGTATTCAAACGGAAGACCTCTTGTTGCTCGCAACGAGCGTCTAGTTCCCCTTATGTTTGCATTGGAAATCTGCGACGTTCAATTTGAGTACTGTAAATTCCTAATTAAACGCAAGGGACTAATATCCGCGTAAAATCGCGAGAGGCACATCTCGCGGATTTTAAAATCTCGCTTTTATTTTTTTGACAAATGTAAACTAAAGAAACTATGATAAAAATCTGTTGTTCGCGATTTCATATTCTCGCGATTTGATGCACAACGGTAGAATCGCGGAATTAAGTACTCGCGAAAAATAAGGAATCTACAGTATACTTATTTTTGTAAGATTAAATGAAACTTTCAATCTTACAAAACCAATTTGATATGTTCTTTTGAAAAATAATCATTGAATTATATCAGATATATTCTATAGCTTAATAAAAAAAGATTTTTCTCTACAAAGTTTCTAGAACTACATTTTAGTCGCGGAAGCGAGCTAAATAGCATGTTAATATAGTTGTTCCATGTATGTTTAGGATTCCTGACTAAGAGCATATACAATAGCTTTACATTGACAATACAAATATATTTCATAAATTATAGACATCAGTATGAATATAAATATAAGCATTATAACGCAAACGCGCGGTATTTAATTTGTCTGCACCGCTTGGTGTGTTACAGGACCAACGACATAAAAAAATAAGCATTTAATGCTTAAATGGTAATGTTTTTAAGGTGCATTTGCCTATACATGTATGCATGACGCATGAAGACCTAACTTGCTTTATGTTTTGTAGCTGAGTGAAAATCTTTGATGATTGCATGTTGCATCTTGTAACAAATGTTTAAAAGTCATATGAAACGATATCCTGAACATATCGAGTTATTTATGGGAATAAGTTCATAAGTGTCTATTTTACAAGACTGGCTATGTTTTTGGATATTTCAGCGCTACAGTGGATCAAAATCACTTGATCAGGAAAAAGAACATCGACTTATGCGGCTTACCTACCTTGCGTATGACGTGAATAAGACATGTAGTAAATACAAATATCCTTGTCATTTCGCAGTAGATTATAATAGATAAAAATATACAATCTTACATAAAAATCGCATACAATTATAAAATATTCAACTACTGCAGTATATTTTCTTTCAAAAAATTAATCTGTTTGCGGTTTTTTTTGTCATTTGATAGCGTGCATATTCTGGTTAGAGACTCAAGAACGAGTGGTTTTCATCATACATGTATAGATCTATACATATAAATATATGTGTTTGTTTATTTCAGTACCTACTGTCCTGTAGTTGTAATGAAATTGTTTTCCAATTTAATTTAAAGATGATTGATCGTTTTTTATGCCCATTTGCACATTCACACAATTCATATTTTTTTTAAACAGGCAGCATCAGTGCTGCCTCATTAGATCCTTTCTTCCACATGTCTTTCGTTCTTTTATTTTAATTGATGTTTGGCATTTTACAGCCGTTATTTAATAAAAACTACATAATGTCTCAAAGAGTCGCATTGTCTAGCCTTACTTTTTCATGTGACAAAATTAATTAAACGAATGCATACATTCTCTTTAAATGTAGCTCAAAGCTCAATCATTAAACGAATCGAAGAAGAATTTGATATTTATTTTTCAAAAGTTTTAGGAGAATTTTTTTTTTCATAATTTTTGATAGTGTAACATATTATCTGGTTAAATGTTCACTGCAGTATGGCTGTTCATTTTAAAATCCTCTGGTTAAAAGCTGACACTTTTAATTATTAACGACCAGTTAAAACTAAGTCATCTTCACAACAAAATCAGATAATTCATCAGAAAACAAAACCACATTCATATGTTAAAGTAATAGCTAAAATCAACTATATAAACTACTGTAAAAGTGCACTTGGTCTAATGCATTGTTTACATCAGTGGGTCTGTGTGACTTCATAAATACACAAAATCAAGAACGATAAGCGGGAAACAAGTTTTTAAGTGCTGAGTTCTCATGGTTATTTCTTAGTAATGCAAAGGCACCCCCCCCCCAAAAAAAAAACCAAACATAAAACACGCGTATTTTAACATTCTTTTATATCAAGCTTTATATTTATGAAAGAAAATGACAGTGTGAAACAATCGTTTCATATGACTTTTAATATAAAAATATAAGTTTACTTTGCATATCTTTGGTGTTGTCTATAAGTCTATGGTACATACACAGTGAACAAATAAAATTGAAATGTGATATAAAATGATATATTAATAGTATTCATGCCTTTTAAACTTGTAAATTGACCTGTGAACGTTTTTAGTATATATAGTCATTTTTCGGTTCAAATTCTACTGCCAATAACACTTCCTTACTTGTATATGTGTACCAAACTTAAAGGTAACATACTGCTTTACATATCACAGTTTTTTAAAGAGGGCCAGAGTACGATCATGATTAGTTAGAGTAGCAGGACTGTGTGCTATATTACACGATTCATATATACTTTTGCACACATTAAAAACCATAACATAAAAACTATATTTACATGTCTCCATCAATTTTCACTTCTCATATCTGTGATATTTTTTGGGACACTATCAGACAACACATATGTGGTTGGAAATGATTCAAGGGATCCACAAACACTAGCATATTGTAATCATTCACCTTATACATTTAGAAGCCAATTTCCAACAATTTCATATATTGTAAACTTTCATTATCAGAGCTGCGCGACAAATTATTTGCTTCCGGCTGTTTTCTACTTAATGGTGTGATAAGCGACACTTCTACTAATCGGTTTACCGCTAGAGGTTCAGCATATTTTTGTTAATGTTGAGGAAACGCGTTCTCAATGCTGAAAATGTTTATATTGATTATACAATAAAATCACCCCCCACAAAAAAAAACCCTAGAAAAAAACCAAACAAACAAACAAAACACCCCCTCCCATTTAAAAAACCCACTTAAACTGTAGAACAATTACGTACAATTTCTCATATTTCAAATACAGGTGTTTCAGATACTGTTTGTGAATTCTGCTCTTCAAGGAAAAACTTTAATTACTTTCAAAAAATATTTACTTTTTCTACAAGAAAACTCTTAACGCTAGATATGCCATTTTAACGCTGTTTTTGGTATATTAAAATCCTGACCCAAACTTTGTCCATATGATGATCTTCAGAAGTTAGAAACCTTCTGCACTATATACAATTTAATTCAAACGCATTTAAAGTATTGAATATAATGTTCAATTAATTAATTTACTGACTCACCCGGTCAGTGAATGCCCCAGCTTTAAATATTCATAATCACCTGATTATGTGATGTCGAAATCTTATTCAGTATGTATGCAAGAAGGCGCGAAAGCGTGGAACGGATGCTGGTAGCAGGCTAACGCATTCGTAGACGAAAGAAAGAAAATCAGAGACACTAATGTTTTGAGTCAAAAGGGCCGGCGAAAGTGGTAATATTGACGTTCTGTTTTATTTATTCTCTGATCAGGTATGAATTAAAATGGTTGTCTATACGTTTATTGATAAGTTATTCTTTCGTAACGAAAGTTTTGAGGGAAAAGTTTTTGTCAACGTAACAAAGTATTTTACCTATTTAATTTTGTAAACACACCTGTTGTCATTCCTCTTCCCCTACTCTGATCCTCTTTTCCCTAGGCTTTGCGCAAATTTACTCTTATGTGAATCGTTTATAAATATGCGTAAGAACATTTTGATTTCTCCTTACAAAAAATATCAACCAGAATATTCAATTATACAATTAAATAACTTTGTGCATTCGTCCCAGTGTTTTATTCTTATACAGATCATCACACTGACAAAGTTTTTAGGGTCTCCAAAGCGTTAAAACCGGCATATGTAGCTATAACAAATTGTTCAAATTTTATGAAAAAAGGCAGACAACTTCACTAATACATTCACCTATGAAACGATGTCATTCGTATATATCTTAAAGTTTGTAGGAGAAGGTTTAAACAACGAAACTATAATACATTTCATCAATACTAATAGATGACAAAGAGAATTCTAAAAATAAGAAAAATTATTGTCAATTAGAAATAATGTTGATGACATACCACTTACTATGTTATTAACGTCTACTCAAGCATCAAATGATAATGAAAGGCAAGAACATGCTCAGTCAATAAAATTGAAATGTTGATATCTGATCTATACGCATTATTTGTTTAGAACAATGATTTATTCTGTGTTTTTTATTCAAGCATCTATTCATTAATTGTAAACTTTAAAACACTTAAACTCCTTTTCAAAACTGATTGTACCCATATCAAGGTATTGAAAGCCGTGCTCCATTTTGTCCACAGACAAGTTCACTTTGTAGATAAACAATTCGAATTGTCATAACTAATTGATATTTTGATTACACAAACATTTTCTTTGACCAAAGTGTAAAGAATTTAAAATCGGACTCAAATGTCGTTTAACAAAATTTACAAACATTTAGGGTTTGACGTTTAAAAAATAAAGACCTTACAATGTTATTTCTATCGTAAGAAAATTTACAAAAGGACATGACCTTTTGTAATTTTTCTTACGATAGAAATAACATTGTAAGGTCTTTATTTTTTAAACGTCAAACCCTAAATGTTTGTAAATTTTGCTAAGCATTGAGCCTTTTGACATACCGGTACGTACGCATTTCAAATGAGCTATACAGTGGGGCCTCAGAGATCCAGATAACCGGACGTTTCAGTTTACGGATGATTTTATTTTGGAACATATTTTTTAATACACTATTTTGTCTCATTTATTCGGAATTCCGCGTTCCGGATCCGGACGGTCTGTTTTTACCACAAAACACTGTTTTACTACTAATCTTGCTTCATTTAACCGGACGGTAAAATTTGATGATACCCCGTTCAATACAAAAGATTACACCTGTCAATTGATTTTCACACCTTAAATTTAATGAAATTAAACAGCAATTTTGATACCTTTGAAATTGTAATGTTTATATAGCTAATGGAAGTTGCATCTGGTTATCAATCGCTTTCCATCAATATGACTGACTGGCTGGTTATATTCCCAACAACTAATTTTCTTCTTGGAACAAATGTTTCGGATTAAAGAAGGAAAAAAATAGCAATTGTTAATCCTTCTACAATTCTAACGACAGTACTTTACCCGGTTCCGAAATAGCAAGACATGAATATGCTATTCTTTTAGTAGGCGAATTATACTTCCAATAAATATTCTTGCGCATTTGTGAAGGCAAACGTGATTAGAATCAGTTTGTATGAAACTGTGTGTATGTTTTTATTTCAAGGCAAATGGATAAGAGTAACGATTATTTAGTATTCTACGAGTATTTAAAGATTTAAATGAGGTTGTCATTGCAAAGTAAATAAAGTAGTGCAAGACGTAATGCGTGCGCAAATAGTAAAATTTGCCGGATGCCTCATATGGACACAACTGTGATCGGCCGAAGCCGATCACAAAAACAAATTGAAAACATGTCAACTCATCGGAAGTGCATTGGTGGATCTTGGAATTTTCCAACAAGTAAACGTTAATTTTATCGATAAAATTGACTTTCTTTTAAGAATAGAAAATATATCTTAAAAATAAATCAATATTTGTGGAAATTGGCATGTCTAGAAATAGATAGTAGAAAACATTACGTACATGTAAATGGCCAAATATTACATATGGACACAAATAATTTAGCTAGATTCGGTTATCATTATAGCCCGGTTTTTTGTGGGTTTTTGTGTGTGTGTGTGTGTGTGTGTGTGTGTGTGTGTGTGTGTGTGTGTGTGTGTGTGTGTGTGTGTGTGTGTGTGTGTGTGTTTTGTTGTTTTTTTTTTGCGTGTACTACACGTGCTTCGAATCATGAATTGGAATTATTGTTAATATTCAATCGTGCTCTAGAGATAAAAATGTTCGTCACCTTGCACTGTACGCTTACTTTAGCTTTACCCTGCCCCTGCAATTATGTTTTACATTGGACTCAAATGTCGTCGAAAAGAGCCGAGAAGTTGCGATAAGTATTCGTCTCTTTATTTCTGCAGAATTTAAACAACATATAGTGACCGAATTTTAATTAAACATGTTATACATGTTGCATATAAGACAACAAGTTTTGGCCCTCAGTATAATTGATATTAGATATTTTGCCCCCCCCCCCCCCCCCCCAAAAAAAAATGTAATAATAAAAAAATAGAAGAATAAATAAATTAACTAGCCACCTTGCTTGTGTATGGCACGCTTATGTTTGTTAAGATGTTATAACTCTAAGTGTTCACCAAATATAATGCATGTTTTAATATATGAAATTAACACCGTTGTTTGTCTTGCCGTATGGTTGACTGATTTCCACCTAACACTCAAATGGTTAAGAACGATGTAGTGATCTTGACCTGTGGTTGCCTCCCGATATCTTTACCTTTGTTGGATATTACAAACACTTCCGGTTTGGTTTAATTCCGTCCATAACTTTCAGGTTGTTTTTGTTTGTCAATAGAAATCACTACACACTTATAGAAGAGAATTATTGTGTTTAAATAACTTTTTATTCGGATTGATTGTTTATTAATCCAATGTCGAGGACAATATGAACAGCAGATTAAAAGTGAGTATACGTGTCGTAAGAACAATCCAGACAACAACATTCCAACGGCTGTGGCTCTTTTCTCAATAGTCAGTAGCCCATTTTAGGTGGTTTTCAATTGAAACTGTTACGGAAGACTACCTATACGAAATGTTCCGCTTGGAATAAAGGGGTAATAGAGGCGTACTATAGAGAAGGATTCTGGGCGTCAGTTTCTCTCTCTACATATATGGTAATGTAGAAGCTCCAAGCGTAAACCAAGCGGAAACCGAGCGGAATTGGGCAGGGGTATAAGGCGAAAAATGTAAATGAGCTATGCTTGGAAAAATAAAATGACGCCTGGAAAAAATTAAGCCTGGAAAATGAAATGACGCCTGGAAAAGGTTAACGCCTGGAAAGTCCTATTTATTATGCAATATCAAGTGACCTACAGACCTAAATAGCCATTTCTTTTCCATCTAGGATTTTCAAATACTGTCACGAAAGTACACTAATTTCCATAGAACATGATAAAGTTTTGAAATGCTTTAAAAGTTTGATCATTCTGAAACAACAAGTTTGAGTGAGGTAAGACAAGGTTTTCCTAGCATCCTTGATAATGGAGATCAGGCTCTTTATCTGAAGCTAGGCTTATGTTTGAAATCGAAAATGACATGTTTTCCAACATTCCAACATTCAACTTTGCATTTAACTACTAACTTACACCTACTCCAGCGTCAAGATAATCGAGATCAAGCTCTGTATCTAAAGATACCTCTATATGTACTTACACATCCATAGTTATATTAAATGTTAAGTCTGAATAGGTATGAGCAGAATTTACTTCATTTTATGACCAGCTCCGATACCCTAGCACAATTTGAGTCGTTTCAAAATCTTAAACCTGATTAAGCATCTAGATAATCAATATCACTCTCTGTATCTGAAGCTACCTCTGTGATTCATTTACACAGTTAAATCAACCATTTAAGTTTGAATTAGTACTAATATTTATATAAACATGTGACCTGCTCCAAATAAACTTAACCTCCTCCAGCATCCGAAACCTATGGCTCTCATTCAACAGCCACGCCTGTGGATTGCATCAGTATCACAAGATACAACATTTATCCAAATTTGGTAATGATTGAACCAATAATAAGTAAGATTTGTCTATCAAAAGGCACCTGCTCCAAAAGTTTTAACCTGCTCAAAAACCTTAACCTCATCCAGCATGAGAAACGTATGGCTCAAATTTAGCATTCAAGCCTGTCAAGTGCATCAGTATTATACGATCCACCAGCCATGCAAGTTTGGTGAAGTTAGGACCTGTAATAAGAGAGATATAGACATCAAAGTGCACCTGCTTCAAAAATTTTAAGCTGTTCAAAAACCTCATCCAGCATCCAAAACTTATGGCTCAGATTCAGCATTCAAGCCTGTCAAATGCATAAGTATTATTAGACGTACCATTCATGCAAGTTTGGTAGAAAAGGACCAGTAGTAACTCGACAATGACGCCGAGGCCGACTCCGAGGGAATACCCTAAGCTCCCCCAGACTTCGTCTCGTTGAGCTTTTGAGCTTAAAAACGGGATCGTAATTTCACCTCGAGACATCAAGAACTTCGAGAGATCAAAGTTCGAGTCATCGAGTGTCACCTGTGTTATATATATATATATATATATATATATATATATATATATATATATATATATATATATATATATATAAAATTATATAGTTTTTGGCCGTTCTTTTGACGTCGTTATAGTTGCGTTATTTCATCGTGTTTACGGCATAACATTTATGGAATCGCCGTAGGATCGCAAGAAAAATCAAGAAAAGATGTACAATTATATTTGAAATTTTTACAAATGAAGATGTCTAGGCGTTCCGACGGCAACCTAGGTGTTTTATGGAGCTCATGCGGCGTGTAACTGCGTTTCCACATAGTTCTACTTGGCGATTGCCTGCGCTCTCGCTGAATATCCGCCAAGCGCTCATGACGTGCTAAGACATTTTACCTCGCGTTCACGGCGTGCTCTGCGCGCTAACTGCGTGGACAAGACGTTCTTTACTTCTTGATATGTTAATTTCAATGTGTACAATTGACGGTAAGCAAACACGAATTGTGAACTAGTAAATAAATGATAAAAACATTGTTTTTGTTTGTTTTAACGAAATAAGGTACATGCACATTGTAATTGAAACGGAACTAATTTCTAAATAATTTGGGACAAGACAAAAATCTTAGTAGACAAGTCTGCAAAAAATAACCGTTGTTAGAAAGAGGTCCTGGAATATTTGCAAAAACGTCTTTTTACATAGTCATCCACATCAAGTTTGAGAATACTACATCGCTTGATATTGTACAACAGCCATTGTTCAAGCTTTTGTGGTGTGGCTGACAACGCACTAGAAACGCGGTAGAGGCGCGGTATAAACGTTAATGAACGCAGTTATTAACACACCCAGCCTCGGTGTCCAGCTGACAAATCTGTCAATCAGGGGCTAAGGCTATTGTTTCCTGTCTAATTAACAAGTGGTATGTCATTGATCTCAATCCAGGTAAATTTTTTGGGAGCTGGCTTAAAATTGGGTCTTTAAGTTTTGGTGGTATCGTGGTGCCCTCGATCTAAAGAGCCTAGTTCTATAAGTTTACCTAAGATCTGGTACTCTAACCACTGAGCCATTTAAGTCACAAAAAATGTGTTATTTTAATGATATATGGGACTTTGACCACGAATTTACGGACTTGTATTACTTTTTTAACACGTTCAATTGTTGTGAAAAAAAATGATATTTTTTACTCGACGTTTTTGTTAATTAAAATCTGTTTGTTTTCCATTAGACCTTATTAAGACTATGACACAAATATGGAACACATAATAATAATAATATTAAAGTCTTTTTATTTAGACAGGATAGCACAATTAGTAACCATGTACTAGTTTACACTGTGGTCCAGTATAAAACATATGTACAACAATAAGTGTAATACACATAGATAATAGTGTAGATAAAATATATACACTCAATGAGATCAATAAATATACATGTATATGCACTGATTTGATATCATAATCAATAAAATTTACGTTGCTAGATAGTATTGTTGTAAATACTTTGTTTTAAAAGAAGCCATGCTGTTACATGTTCGAACAAAATCTGGCAGTTGATTCCATGAAATAGCTGTTGGTATTCTAAGAGAGCACTTACAATATTCAGTTCTTGATTTTGGTACATATAACAATCCACTAACACTGTTCTTGTTTCTCTAGAACTTACTTGGTTTACAAATCTAAAAACATTCATGTATTCTGGTGTCATGCCCTTCAAAATTTTAAAAGCTAACAAAAGGTTTCTGTATATAAAATAATCCTGAATATGCATCCATTGTAGAACTCTAAAAATATCAACAGAGGAAGTTTGAGTGGTTTTAACATTCAGTATAATTCTAGCTGCCCTTCTCTGTAATTTAAAAATTTTCTCAATTTGTCCATTGTTTTTGGCTGAACCTCAACAACAGTAATTAAACAGTATTATAAATTTTTAATAAAGCAGCATTTGACATAAAAACACGAAGACGACGTAAAATACCTATTTTTTTAGCAAGTTTTTTGCTTAAAAGTTCAATGTGCTCTGACCAAGTAAGAGATTCATCTATGGTTACACCAAGGAGTTTAGCCTTTTTTACAGTGTTTAAAACAACATCACCAACTTTGATATACAATTTTCTACGTAGACACACTGTATAGAATAACAGGCATTCATGTTCTTAATTATAACACTATTTGGGGGTTTTGATACGCCCGGTAAAAATCAACATAAAGTATTGAACATAATTAAGGGTTACAAATCGATGTTATTTAAATATACATTGTTTTGAACGATTTTCAAAAACAAATTAAACATCAGATTTTTGAAATGTTTATTTTATAGTGTCTTAGGTGTCCTAATATAGGCATTATACACGTCTTATTCCTTATCTTCTTTCGTTTGATCCTGACACAAGAATCACCATTCTGTAGTGATTATCACCAAATCTATCCGTATAATATATTGTTGATAATTTCTTTTTTTGTAACACCTTATAGTACTTTTAGTTGTATGTGTAATAGTGCATAATTTTTTACGATATGCAGATTTTACTGTAAACTGTATAACGTTAATGCGGCACTTACAGGAGATATTTTATGATCCTATACATGTACTTGCTTAATTGCTTTATACCTAAGTATTTCCTTTTTTACCATTTATTAACAATTAATTATTCATTGAGTAATAATAGCTTGCCTTGTTAGTGGGAATCAAATGAATATGAAACATTTCATAATCTCTTAAAACGGCTATGTGTTTGGACGATACGATCAACATCACACTGCTTGTATATATATATATATATATATATATATATATATATATATATATATATATATATATATATATATATAAAGCACTAAAAATGGCTAACGACACGAACAATTGATATTGTCAAATTTTCAGGAGAACCAGTCTCTTTTTTCTGGACAAAAGAAATAAAGTACATAGGTAAAAAAAAATAAAACACAAAAAAAAAAAAAAAAAATCTATCGCTACTACTAAAACTACTATAGAAACTATTAAAAAGAACAACTACATTATAAACAGTTTTAGTTTACATTCTTAAAGATGGTGTTGATAATGCGGCCGAGTTAATTAGCTAATTAAAATTGACGTCCGAGATAATAAATGAACATTTGAACCCTGATTGTTTATTACTCTCAAACCATATCAAAGGTACATGCGGTACAAAAAAGCCTCAAACAAATATATTTACAAATGTACAGAGTCAAGTAATGAAGAGTACAGGAATTAACACCCGTTGTTAACTCGTACGACACTTATGATTTATACCCGAATTCTTTAATTAAGTTTATAATGGGTAAGAGTTTGATTAAAAAGAAAAAAAAAACTAGAGCAGAGCTCGTGGCAAACCACGAATAGGTCTTCCGTTGTTGCTGCGAGTTGAAAATTTATATGATTTGGTGTCAAATGATTATAATGACTAATGACTAAAATTTCACTTCTGTTTTTGTTATAAAAACGTGTTATGATTGAAAACCTGTATAAAGACAGGAAGAAAATGTTTTAGGAAAACTATTTGTCAAACACAGTTTGTGTAATTGTTTTGAAAACTCTTTAAGGTCCTGTCACACCAAGTTGCGTTCCCAGGGCGTGTTCACGGCGTTGTAAAATTCATGGAATCGCCGTAGGATCGCAACGAAAATTAAGAAAAAAATATACAATCTTATTTAAAAATCTTACAAGTGAAAATGTCACGGCATCCTGACGGCGATTGAGGCGTTCTAACAGAGCTCCCAACTACGTTTCCACACAGTTCTACTTGTCAATTGACTGCGCTCTCGCTGGGTATCCGCCGAGCGCTCATGACGTGCTAGGAGTTTTTACCGCGCGTCCACGGCGTGCTCTGCACGCTGACTGCGTGCACATGCGCTGTTGGAGACTTTACGGCGCTGTCACGGCGACCTTACTCCACTTCTACGGCGTGTTTATTAGAACGCAGAACCACGGCGCGTACTTTGTGCATGTTCAAAGTGTGCGCCGTCGCATGGCGTTCTAAAAGTTCTATGATATCCTACCACAGCGAACGAAGATGCCGTTGCGTTGTTACGGCGCTGTAGCAGACTCTAGTTCGTTTACCATGGCGTTTTACATTATTCAATGACACAGCGGGATCGCCGTGAGGACGCAGCTCTAGTGTGACAAGGGTTTAAACAATGAGAAGTTTAATGGCGAGTTAAATTGTTAAGGGTAGCAAGGATTGTTATATACATGTACTCATGATTCATGAAAGGAAATGTTGTTTTTGTTTTTTGTTTTTTTTAAACCGAACCCGTCTTTAAAACATGTAACTTCTGTAATTAAATCTTTCTACTATTTTGAAGACTATGTGCAAGCTTGAAATTGTTGCGTGCTGTCAAAATTTGGTAAATAGTCAAAATTGATGGCATCTCTAAAAATTTCTTCAGGGCTGATATTATTTAATAATACGAGTAGACTTGAACATTCAAAATAATAATCAACTATCAAAGATCATCGGGAGAATTTATGCATAAGTAAGCGTCTAAATTTTACACCTGATATACAGACACCGCTATGTAACGTAAAATTAAATAACATAATTTACAGAAATGAATATTACTTCTCCCGACGATGCAATAATATACAAAATCCTTATTTTTATGTCAGTTTTTTCTCCTTTATCGGATCAAAAGTAATTCTCTCGGAGAAAGTTTACGTATGTATTTTGAAAAAAACAAAAAACCGGGAGAAACTTCAATAAAAATAAGCGAAAAATTATGGTGTTACGGTTTTTATTTTCAGTTAATTTAATTAAATGTGACAAAGGGGCATATTTGGTCGGAGTTTTGGGGTGTTATGTAAATGAAGTTCCATGTTTGTTTTGTTTTTTGTGTGTGTGTTTTATTTTTTTATTTTACTTTTTCTTTGCTTTTCTCTGTTTTATCATTAAGATATATAAAAAATTACGTACATGTCACAAGCAATATTTGCCTTCGCTATTTATCTTGTATTTTGATAGATTGGGTATTCATTGTTGACCTAAAATTAGTATTCCACTGGCTGTAGCTAACATTGTAAGTAAATTAAGTTGCATGACAACCTCATACCACACAACTTCAATAAAACGTTTTTTTTTTTTGGTTTTTTTTTTTAAATCAATTTTCATATAATTAGCAATAAAGAAAATCTCCAAGAACACATGTCCATCTCACGTAAGTGTAACTTTGAGAAGCGCATATATTTTTGGAGGCAGATATGCCGCTATATTATAGTCTGTAAGTCAAGTGAACTAATCTGTCCACACTTGCAATACTTTGATGATTCAATGGCGACCGCCTGCATAGCATAATGTAGTCGTATTTCATAACTATTTTGGCATATCTCTGCCCTTTGTGTGCAAGTTATTTTTCTATTAAATATGTCAACATGCAACATAACTATGTTGACATGCAAGAAAATTGAAATCAAATAAGAATTATAAAAAATCTCAAAAAATCTCAAATTTCGCCCACATGTGATATCCAAGATGCTAAATGCTACCTAATTATGTCACATGCAACTTATTTATGTTAACATGTAATATAAATATGCTTACATGCAACTTATTTATGTCAACATGCAACGTTTTAATGTCGACATGCAACTTATTTATGTCGACATGCAACTTACTTATGTTAACATGCGAGATAAATATGTTGACATGCAACTTAGTTATGTTTACATGCGAGATAAATATGTTGACAAGCAACTTATAAGTTGTATCTCAACAAAACGAAGTTGCATGTAGACATATTTATCTCGCATGGTAACATAACTAAGTTGCATGGCGACATAAATAAGTTGCATGTCGACATAAAGAAGTTGCAGGTTAACATAAATAAGTTGCATGTCGACAAAAACATGTTGCATGTCAATATATAGGTATCATCTTGGATGTCACATGTTGGCGATATTTGAGATTTTATCAGATTTTTTATGATTCTTATTTAATTGCAATTTCCTTGCATGTGAACATAGTTATGTTGCATGTGAACATATTTATCTTGTATGTGAACATATTTATCTTGCATGTCGACATATTTGATAGAAAAATAACTAGCAAACAAGGGGCAGAGATATGCCACCATACATAACATTTAATCCCAAGAACAAATTACCTTCGACTTAAAACTTTAAATTATAATATATATTATTCTGTTCATAACTATATATCATAGAAGTTTAGCGTGTTCAACAGTTTAATTTATTATAGCCACGTTCTCAAATTACGATCTCGCACCTTTAATGTGAAAATGAAAGTATTATTGTTTGATTATTGACCACTTTAAAGAAAACACCCTTCGAACTGTTGATTAATTGCATATTAATTGATGATCTGCAACCATAAATAACCTGGGGCTATATATGTTCTGAGCTGAGTGCGCTGAAGCGACTCAAAATTTTCGGTAGCACGTGGCGATTTAATTTACGCAATAAAGAAAGTTGAAATTTACAAAGACTGACCGAATAAAAAAACGGGAGGGAAAGAAAAACACGTTCAGGAGAAAAATGTTACACATGAAAAGAAGTCACTATCGAATGATTTTCGACAGATCTGAAATTTAAAAAAAAAGAGCACTTGGCAGCGGGGAGGTGGGAGGGCGACACAGAAATAAGTTCGTTTTCACTATGAAACGAACGACCATGTAGAAACACTATAGAGGTTATTAATATGTGACCGATAGAATCTAAATAAAACTTTTTTCTAAACTCAATAAATATTCTTTAAAATAATCACCGAATGCCTCAATTCAGGGCATTCTTTTATCGTGTCAGCACCTACCGCAAACATGTAACATGGAACTTGATCATAATTTGATTTGATTTTTAAATTACCTTGTACGCTGTCGTATAAATCAATGCTAAATCAACTGTACGAGTAAAATAAATTTATCTGTTCACCTTAAACCAATATAATAGTTGAAAACATAATAAAAATAGTTGCGTTCGTACAATATACCAAACATGCACCCGTGATAAGGTACATGTAGAAGATGTCCACTTGCGCGGGATCTCCTCGGTCATGTGCGAGGGATGATCATTATTTAAAGGTTTTAATATTTGTGTTGTTTTTTGTTTTTTTGTTGTTGATTGAAAACATTATTTGTATAGTTTTTAAAACATATAAGACTTACAAACCAACCGTTTAGATATGTCTGACGAGTATTTCCGATTTGGATTAATATCGCTTTTATTAATTTTTAGAACGACTTTTTAATTTACTCTCCAATGTTTAATTTAAATAAATACAAAATGAACAAATTTTTATAACATAAAATTAAAACAGTGTACAGTGTATTTACGGCTATATAAACTCAAACACGTTCATATTCATGTAAGTGTGCGGGTGCGAATCTTGTGTATTAGATAACCGTTTACCGCTAGGTAGTGCAGCCGTGGCTGATTTCCTCGGCCGCGGGCGAAGGATAGATTACATAAAGGTTTAACGCATACACACGCACAGTTCAGAACCTAGGAAGATTTGAAAAGTTTGTAATTTAATGACTAAAATCTATCAAATAGAAATTCTTGTTTTTTTACTTAAAACCCACAATTGATCTATATATCTGATATTGCACTATATTGAGAATGGTATTGCTTTTTTTAATTAACTGAACGATTTCTTAACAATTCTTCAGTTCGCAGCTAAATTAACTTATAAATGAGAGACGCAACTCCCGTGTATTAGATAACCGCTGACCACTAGGTAGTCCAGCCGCGACCATGGTGACCGATTTTTAAGCCGCGGGCGAGGGATAGCTTACGTAATGATACGCACACAGCTCTGATTCAAGGTGGATTTTCAATGCATGCAGTATGATAACTAAAATGTAATGCATAGAATTTGTTTTTTTCAAAACGTATTTTGAAAAAGAATGTTGTGTTTTCCGATTCTGGTCTTTAAGGTTTCTGCACTATAAGAACTAAACAACAATGACTTAAACTTCTTTAAAAAAAGCATGTGTTCTAATTTTTTTTCTCATGAATTAAAAGCCCACTGTATAAACCATTATACTTTCTGTGGTAACTTTATGCCAGTTTTACGCACAAAGACCTTCGTTAACTTGCCAAATGTTAACATGTTAAGCTTTTTACACTCATACTACACAAATCACTTACAGAATAACATTGTAACGACCTTTATGAGATCCCAACAAACAACTATTCCAGCGACAGCCATATCGAAATCCTAACTGTTTTTGAGTTATTAAGCAAAATATTTTAAGGGCTACTGGCCCTTAATATAAGGGGACAGCCCTTTTTTATTGGTGTCAAATGAAAGCCCTTAACATTATGCACAACTTTTGTTCTATACGTATTTAGGAAATATTTCAAACTAAAACGTTACGAAGCTAAAACATGAGAAAAATTTTGCTATTTTTAAAACATAGATTTCGATTGATTAATTCGTGGGAATAATTGGAAAAAACTAAAATACAAAAATCAGAGGACAATATTCAAAGTGTCAATAATTAAGATTTTTAACTATAAATTATTTGCTACGGACTATTTCGGAGCCTTTGTCTGGAAACTAATGCCCCTAAAATGTTAGAAAAAGGTGAATAACTCAAAACCAGAAGTTGCGATTTCAATTTTTTTTGTGCTCTAGAAACCTAATTCAATTTACAATATACCGTGAAAATTTAAATAAAATCGGATGACAAACAAATAACTCATTCAGGTTTTAAAAACATCTAGAAGAAGAATTATAATAATGAAGAATTACCATCAGAATCAGTACAAGGTCTTCCGTTAGAAACGGAAGACCTTAATGAATAAATAAAAGATTAAAAATAAAGAAATTATTAAAATAGTTAAAAACATCGGGTATATATATATATACATATATATATATATATATATATATATATATATATATATATATATATATATATATATATATATATATATGTAGATAAATAAAGCCTTGGTACAGCAAAAAATACTTAAATAAATAAAACAGAATGCGACAGTCCAAATTAAATAAATTGTTTGTTAAATTAAATTAAACAATTTATTTAATTTGGACTGTCGCATTCTGTTTTATTTATTTAAGTATATATATATATATATATATATATATATATATATATATATATATATATATATATATATATATATATATATATATATATAGATAACCACATCAGTACAGCAAACGAAGTGATATCATTTTCTTTTTAATTTCACAAATACAGGTAGATTATTTAGTAGCACTCTTAGACATAACCATTACAAGTCCAAGTTGTTTTAATATACTTAATTCGATTATTTGAGTTTGTAAAAAGAAGATGACGTAATTCCAATCTGACAAGCATCACTTAACATGGCTGTATATACATATAAAATGCATATGGACAATTCTGAGTGTCCCTCGCCCATGAATTCATCATAAGGATCGATCTAATCCCCACTTCTCCGCTAAAATGGTTACATATTCTAGATTTTTCAAAATTGTACATGTTGTTCACACTCCGGGTAATACCAGTATAATGTAAACAGATAGCCATGCTATGACCTTGAATTAATATTATTATAAATTGGTTACTATGATACTTATGTATACTTAGATATTTCGGAATGAATTGTAGTAATAATAACTAACAGAATGAACTCTGTGACCATTGTAGCACTGTGTAGTATTCCTAAATGATGTTATGAAACCAGATGCATTATACGGGCATAATAATATCCAAATCGAGAGTATATAAATAAGTGTCAATTTTGGCGATTCTGTGTCTGCATCGATAGCCGTGGTACGCTAAATCGAGTCATGAATTGTATAGAATTATTCTATATAACCTTTGTAACTTTTTAGCCATGTATGATTGAAAGTATTATGAGTAAGTGATGCATCATACCAAGGTTGGGGACTCCGAGACTCGGGACTCGGAGACTCAAATCCTGCATCTATACTCTTTGATAGGCAGTTTTGACAGTTTTGTTACTTTATTTAGAAATAAATATAACTCTGGAATTTGAACACTAAATGTTCACCCATGATCATCGTAGTTGGGTCGAACTAGTCAGAACTGTCCATCATTTTTGGCCTTTGTATTTTAATTTTGGATTTAGAGAGATCTTTATTATTTTTTCGACTTAGAGTTTTATTGGGATTTGAAATTAGAGTTTGATTTAGATTTTAAATTTGAGATCTTTGATTTGGGCTGCTTTTAATTGATGTAATTTTGACTATACGATCACGCTTGTTAATAAACTGCTAATGAAAGAAACACTGGACTTGGTGATTACTCAGTTTGAGCTGACCCTTGAGTGGATTCATAAGACGGAAGGGTTACAATAAGTATCAACCAAAAAATGTTATTTGATAAAGGTTGCTCTCCATATGCTAGCCTATTCAGATTATTACGTTATTATTACCTATGTTGTTTCAGCTAGTTGGATGTTATGCATAAATCGAAAATTATACAATTTTAGTCATTCGGTAACAACCAGCTAGCATTAAAGCTACCTAGTTTCATATGAAACAAAATTGGATATTTTACTTATTATATATTTTTTAATCGAATGGACTATTTTCTTTATCAACTAATTAATGTAATAATAAATATATTTTAAAACTTTGTACTAATGCATTCAAAACAAAATTTGTATGTCTTATCTATACAAAATCAGATTTAATGAACATCATTTCATCCGTATTATGCACATTTTTTTTCTATCAATATTGGAGAGTATTCTTTAATTGTCACTCAGACTACAGTCGGTCAATATTAGTACACAACAAGATGCAAAAGAATAAATATTATCAATTTTCAATAAAAGTGACTCATGTGATCATTATAAAAGTTCAAATGAAAACAATATTCTATCGGAAGATCTTGTTTTTTTCATCATGTAAAACATTTAATCTTATAATCATGATACTTTCATACATTTTGGACTGCAAATTCTTAACTAAATTTTACTCAGAAGCATTGCATTGACGAAGTTTTGCAGAGGAAATCGTGCTAAAAAAAAACCAAGTATAGTTCTGGCACGAACAGAACAAGCTTACACGAAAGCTTGATATTTAAGATTTAACATTTCCTTAATAATTTCATTATTTTAAGCAAATTAGGGATTCGAACTTTGATAGGATTAAAGACTTTTATGTCGCCAGGACATAATAATGTACAACTTCTTTAACAGTAATCTGTGAGACTGATATCTTCAAGAACAAAGTTTATTAAGGTCTTCCGTTTCCAAAAACGCTTTAAGATACAGTCTTGAAATTTTCTGTTGTGATGAATTTATTAATTTACCTGTGCAATAAGGGTGGAAATGGAAATCAAATTTTTTGAAAAATTGAATTTTTTGATCAAATCGAAAACGTATACGTGTTTTGTAAAGCTTTTTAAGCTGAATCTAACACTGAAAGCCGTTTTAAAATCGGACGATGCATTACAGAGATATTTGGGTTTAAAAATTGATTTTTCCGGAAATTTTGTTTCCGCGTTCTTGGTTTAAAAAATAGCGTTAAGTTCAAAGTGAAATTAACTCGTACCAAAAATAATTCGATAATTGTTAAGTCGTACTTAAACACATTCGGATTTTTTTTGGTTAAGTCGTTCTTGAAATTGTAAAGGTATTTGTCAATTTGTACTTAAAAAATCATTCGGATTTTGTTAAGTCCCAAGTACCAAGAATGATTCGATTTTTAATTTTTTTGTGTTTAAGTGTCTCTTGTTATTGTTTAAGAAATCTTCTTCTTACAGGAACTTCAAGCTTTACTTTTGACATTAACGGAAGACCCACTCGTTGCTTTGCAACGAGCTTTGCTCTAGTTATTTTATATTATTTTTCATCTGACATTTTTCGAGAGTTATAACTCAAAAACTATTTGGTCGATTTTCACCAAATTTACAGGACTGATAGAACATACAACGTGCTTACGATTATAAAATTTTGAGCTGATGAAGTCACTTCCGGTTGGAGATTTTGAAGATTTTGTGAATTTTTAAGGACCATTTTGTCCACGTAACTCCTCCGAAACTAAAGGGTATAGAAACGTGAAACTTTCAGGAATATGTAGATGGATGTCTGTAGATGATCCTCTGTATTTGACATTGTGAAAAATGTGCACGGCGCCGAAGCTCGCCCGCGGTCGAAAATTAGCACCAAAATTTTTGGCAAAATTTTAACACGTTTTGCAAAATATCTTTTAACCTGTAGATAATTTGTTAAAACATGTAACGCAAAAGTTGTTAAGATTTACACGAGCTTTTGTTTTGTTTTAATAAAAAGGGGCTGGCCCCTTCAATTAGGGGCCAGGAGGGCTCTAAAGTCTTTTAATTTTAACTCTTTACTGAGCAATAATTTGTTATTAATTATAGAAGCAAAAATGTTCATTGTACAGTTGTTTATTTACACAGTACCTTATTTTAAACATTTGTTACGTAATTAGGGGTTTCAAGGGGCCAGAAGACCAAAACTTTGATCATTAATATCTTGAAAAGGAGAAATATTTTGAAAGGCAATGTTGAATAAAAGTTGCTTAAAATAATGTTCTTAAGAACATGGTACCTTAAAATTTATGGTTTATGGCCCCAGTAAGGAGTTTAAGGGTCGGCCCCTAAAATACTGTTGTTCAGATATCTCCAAATCGGTCAACAATTTCTGAACACTTATTAAACAAAATATGTTTATATTAATGAGATCTTTTATTTAATATCAGGAAAAGGGGGCTGGCTCCTCAAATTAGGGGCCAGGAGGGCTCTATAGTCTTTTTATTATAACTCTTTACTGAAAAATAATTTATCAATTATAGAAGCAAAAATGTTCATTGTACAGCTGTTCATCTATACAGAACCATACCAAAGGCATATGTTACGTAATTAGGGGTTTCAAGGTGCCAGAAGACCAAAACTCTGATCATTAATATCTAAAAAAGGAGAAATATTTTTGAATAGCATTGTAGAACAAAAGTTGCTCAAAATAATGTTCTCAACAATCTGATACCTAAAATTTTTTCGTCGGTGGCCCCAGTAAGGAGTTTAAGGGTCGGCCCCTAAAACACATTTGTTCAGATATCTTTAGAACGGTCAACAATTTGTGAACACTTGCTGAACAAAATATGTTTATATTTGCGAGACCCTTTGTTTGATATCAAGAAAAAGGGGCTGACTCCTAAAATCCGGGTCAGAAGGGCTTTAAAGTCTTTTTATGATTTTTTTTTTTTTTTGAGAGATAATTTGTTATTAATCATTAGAGCAAAAAATAAGAGCTTATTAAGCTTGATTTAAAGCTGAAATCCGTTTTAAAATCTGACGATGCATTACAGAGATATTGGGGTTTAAAAATTGATTTTTCCGGAAATTTTGATTCCACATTCTTGGTTAGGAAAATAGTGTTATGTTGAAAGTTAAATTAACTCGTACCTATAATCATTCGATAATTGTTAAATGGTATTCAAACACATTCGGATTTGTTTTTGTTAGATCGTTCTTGAAATTTATAAGGTTTTTGTTAATGCGTACTTAGATTTTTTCGATTTTTTTTTTGGTTTTAGTTTCTCATGTATATTGGTTTAAGAATTCTGCTTCTTACCGGAACTTCTAGCTTTACTTTCGACATTAACGGAAGACCCACTCGTTGCTTTGCAACGAGCTTTGCTCTAGTTATTCTTAATATTCTTTTTCTGCCTTCTTTAAAGCTTTATTTCTCGAAAACTATTCATCCGATTTGCACCAAATTTTCAGGACTTATACAGCATCGGAGGGGACAAATGTTTTAGTTACATTTTTTTATGACGTCACTTCCGGTTTAAGATATTGACGATTTACTGCAATGATAAGGGTCATTTTGTCCACGCAACTCCTCTGAAACTATTCACGATAGAAAGTTGAAATTTTCAGGGATTGTAGATGAAAGTCTGTAGTTGTATCGCATTGTTTTATAATATGGATAATACGCAAGATGTGAAGCTCGCCTGAGGTCGAAAATTGACACCAATTTATTTTACAAAAATTTTGCATATTTTCTGAAATATTTTAAAACCTGTAAATATTTTGTTAAATAATGTAATTTAAAAGTTGTTTCTATTTCCACGGGCTTTCATTTGATATCAAGAAAAAGGGGCTGGCCCCTCAAATTAGGGGCCAAGAGGGCTCTAAAGTGTTTTAGCAATAACTCTTTACTGAACAATAATTTGTTATCAAGTATTGAAGCAAAAATGTTCATTGTACAGCTGTTTGTCTACACAGTACCATACCTAAGTCATATGTTACGTAATTAGGGGTTTCAAGGGGCCAGAAGTCCAAAACTTTGATCATTAATATCTAGAAAAGGAGAAATATTTTGAAAAGCAACGTTGAACAGAAGTTGCTTAATATACTGTTCTCAACAATACGCTACCTATTTTTTTTTTGTTGGTGGCCCCAGTAAGGTGTTTAAGGGTCGGCCCCTAAAACACAGTTGTTCAGATATCTTTAGAACGGTCAACAATTCGTGAACACTTGTTGAACAAAATGAGTTTATATTTACGAGTCCTTTCATTTGATACCAAGAAAAAGGGGCTGGTCCCTCAAATTAGGGGCCAAAATGGCTCTAAAGTCTTTTTATAATAACTCTCAACTGAAAAATAATTTGTTATTAATTATCGAAGCAAAAATGTTCATTGTACAAAGGTTTATCTATACAGTACTATACCTAAGTCATATGTTACGTAATTAGGGTTTTCAAGGGGCCAGAAGTCTAAAACTCTGATCATTAATATCTTAAAAAGGAGAAATATTTTGAATAGCATTGTAGAAGAAAAGTTGCTCAAAATAATGTTCTCAATAATATGATACCTAAAAGTATTTTATTGGTGGCCCCAGTAAGGTGTTTAAGGGTTGGCCCCTAAATCAAAGTTGTTCAGATATCTTTAGAAAGGTCTACAATTTGTGAACACTTGCTGAACAAATTTTTTTTATATTTGCGAGACCCTTTCTTTGATATCAAGAACAAGGGGCTGACCCCTCAAATTAGGGGCCAAAAGGGCTCTAAAGTCTTTTTATAATAACTCTCTACTGAAAAATACTTTGTTATTAATTATCGAAGCAAACATGTTCATTGTACAGCTGTTTATCTATACAGTACTATGCCTAAGTCATATGTTACGTAATTAGGGGTTTCAAGGGGCCAGAACTCCAAAACTCTGATCATAAATATCTTAAAAAGGAGAAATATTTTGAAAAGCATTGTAGAAGAAAAGTTGTTCAAAATAATGTTCTCAACAATATGATACCTAAAAGTTTTTTATTGGTGGCCCCAGTAAGGTGTTTAAGGGTCGGCCCCTAAATCAAAGTTGTTCAGATATCTTCAGAAAGGTCTACAATTTGTGAACACTTGCTGAACAAAACATGTTTATATTTGCGAGACCCTTTCTTTGATATCAAGAAAAAGGGGCTGACCTCTCAAATCCAGGGCCAGTAGGGCTTCAAAGTCTTTTTATAATAACTTTTGTTTAAGCAATAATTTGTTATTAATCATAAGAGCAAAAAATAAGAGCTTATTAAGCATAATTTAAAGCTGAACTACGTTTTAAAATCTGACGATGCATTACAGAGATATTGGGGTTTAAAAATTGATCTTTCCGGAAATTTTGATTCCACATTCTTGGTTGAGAAAATGGTGTTATGTTCAAAGTTAAATTAACTCGTACCTAAAATCACTCGATAATTGTTAAATCGTATTCAAACACATTCGGATTTGTTTTTGCTAGGTCGTTCTTGAAATTGATAAGGTTTTTGTTAATTCGTACTTACAATCATTCGGATTTTGTTAACTCGTATTAAGAATAATTCGATTTTTTTCTTTTTGTTTTAGTTTCTCATTTATATTAGTTTATGAATTCTGCTTCTTACAGGAAGTTCTAGCTTTACTTTCAACATTAACGGAAGACCCACTCGTTGCTGTGCAACGAGCTTTGCTCTAGTTTTTTTTTTTTTTTTTTCTTCCTAGACGCGAACTTTGAGGCTTCATATCTAGCTCATTTCTGAACGGTTTTTGTTCACATTTTCAGGGCTTATAGACTTTGCAGAACACTATCTAAACCATTTCATAAATTTTAAAAATCCGTTAACGAGTTATTCCCCTTTTTAAAAAATTTAGGGCCTTTCGTTTCCAGACAAAGGCTCCGAGACTATGATAGCAGGGAATGGGAATCAAACGAATTTGAATAACAGAGACATTGAATTTTTGCACATCGGTTTTTGTTTTTGGATTACTTTCTTTATTTAGAAAAAGGTAAGGGGTCAAAAAACAGGGTTCCAAAAAGTGCGAAAATTTAGACATATTTTCCTTTGTATCTTTTAAACAAAAAATATTTTGTTAAGACATGTAGAATAAAAGTGGTGCAAAATGTCAAGGACTTTCATTTGACACCAATAAAAAAGGGCTGGCCCCTTAAATTAAGGGCCAAGGGCCCTTGAAAGTTTTTGCTAAATAACTAAAAAACGGCTAGGATTTTGATATAGCTGTCGCTGAAAAAGTTGTTTGTTGGGATCCTATAAATGTCGTTACAATGTTATTTTGTTGGTGAGTTGTGTAGTATGAGTGTAAAAAGCTTTACATGTTAACATGTACCTGTGTTTATTTGGCAAGTTAACGAAAGTCATTGTGCGTACAACTGACATTAAGTTACGACAGACAGTATGCCTGTTTAAAAAGGAGGCTTTAATTCATAAGAAAAAAATATTTTTTTTAGGATACATGCTTTTATGTGAGGAGTTTAAGTCATCTTCGTAAATTCTGCACAATCCTAAAAAACGAGAAACAGAAAATATAAACATTCTTTTTCTTTTCTAGTAAATCACACAAACTACCGGAAAAAAATAAAGCTATTTTAGTTATCATGCTACGTGCATTTAAAATATATCTGGAATCAGAGCTGTGTGTGTGAACCATTACGTAAGCCATCCCTCGCTTGCGGCCGAGAAAGTCGGTCGCCATGGTCGCGGCTGGACTACCTAGCGGTCAGCGGTTATCTAATACACCGGAGTCACGTCTCTTAATTTATGAGTTCATTTAGCCGAAAACAAGAATTGTTTTAATTTTGATCACACATAGACGTTTATTCTTCTCAAATTGAACTAAATGATAGAGTGTCAATTAAGAAAACGTTCTGTTAATTAATAAAAGAAATGTCATTCTCAATCGGAAGTAATATCAGGCATAGATCAATTGTGGGTTTTAAGTAAAAAAAAAAACTTCTATTTGGTAGATTTTAGTCATTATTATACTGCAAACATTTCAAATCTTCCTGGGTTCTGAGCTGTGTGTGTTGTAACTTTACGTAACCTATTCCTCGCCCGCGGTCGAGGAGATCGGCCGCGGGTGCACTACCATTCGGTCAGCGGTTATCTAATACACCAGATTCGCGTCTTTCATGTACTTGTTTTGAGTTTATATAGCCGCAAATACAGGAACTGTTTTAATTTAAAGTTATTAATGTTTTATTTAAAATGTAAATTAAGAAGTCATTCTGAAAATTATAAAATCCGATATTATTCCTAATCCAAAACATCGTCAGACATAAATCAATGGTGGGTTTGTAAGTATAAAATGTTCTAAGAACTGTACTAATAATGTTTTAGATCAACAACAAAAACCACAAAGATTACCCCTTTAAATGATGATCATCCCTCGCACGCTCGCACATGGCCGAGAAGACCGCGCGCGAGGGGACATCTACATGTACCCTATCACACGTGTATGTTTATTGATATTTTGTACGAAGACAAAACTATTTGTTTATTTTATTTTCATTTGTATTGGTTTTAGATGAAAGATGAATTTATCTCCCTTATTCAGTTGATTTAGCGTTGATTTAAACGTAAGGGGGAAAAATCTTATAAAAACTTCTCATTAATTGAATAAAAGTAATCTATCAATTCGATTCGAAATATGCAAGGCCGATTGTATAAATAAAAGATTAAATATAATAAAACTCCGAGATATTTACCGGCATATGTAAAATTGATATGTGTTTAACTTAAGATTAATATACTGCATCGTCGGAACCCACGGGTTTTCAATCCGTTACACTGATTTCAAGCAATGTAACGGATGGAAAACCCGTGGGGTCCGACGATGAATCGACTGTAGTTACTCATGATGATTTCCGTTAATTATTGCTTAGACTTTTTACAGACTTTAACGCTTTTAAGACAATATTCAAACTTTGCCTGGCCAACGAGACATATATGCATATGGATATATGTATATATACTGGTGTAAGAATTAATATTCGACCAACGCAAAAATTAAATAGTGTAGAAAGTAAAATAAGTTTTCTTAAGAGTTGTACCAAATTTTAGCAGGGTTTACATAGTAAAAAAAATCATTAATTTTCGAAGCGTTTTAGGAAGTTTAAAAACAAAGTCATATCTGTGCTGCTCCGCCCCCCCCCCCCCCCCCCCGCCCAAGGGCTCGAGCTGAATTTTAAAAATTGGCGAACAAAAATCGAAAATTTATATGTGTCGAAAATCAATTTCTGGTGACTCCGTATTTATTAACGTTCTTCCTAATGTGTTTCACTTTGCAATCTGTGTGTTTATTCGGCCAGTCTGCATGTTAATTCAATCACCCCGTGCGACCGAAAATCTCGTGTCCCTTTAAGACCGAGAAAATAAGCACCGCCTTCAAATTTACGTGGTCAGTGTAACGGTTTATTCCCACGTAGCTAAAATTTTGAAATTCTTATTCCCACCTAGCTAAAATTGTGATTTTCACACCTGAGTGAGCGCTGAGTATAGTCTGTTTTAGGTGTGAACTACCTGTATAAAAATCACCTGTGATAAATATATTGTTAGATATTCTTGATAATATGGATTTACAGTGTTATAAAATTTCAATTTAAGTACTATCAATTATTAAAAGGTTTAATATTTATAAATTAAGAAAATAAAATAAAATTAAAAAAAAACAATAAATAATAATAAAAAAATAAATAAAATAAATTGAATAAGCTTGGCAATATTATTCCTAATTACTATTACTTCGGTCATCGTAGAGATCGGAATCTTCATACCAGACTTATACATAATTAAATGCAGCACTTTAAAACATAACCTTTTCTGTCGCAATATAGTAAATAACCCACTCTGCACATGCGGTAAACCCGAAACTAACGAACACTATCTTTTTTCGAATGGGGCCCTTTATACCAATGCAAGGTTCACCCAATGCAATAATGTTGCACTTGGATACTACACCTTTTACTACTGACGTCAATATTTTACTATATGAGGAAACAAATCTTTCTTCAGCAAACAATGAAACAATTATCAAAGCAGTTCACAAATTTATTTCAGCATCAAAATGTTTTCAAACAGAAATTGATCACACATCCTACATCCATTCTGTTATTTTACTCACCTGGCATATTATTTTTTCCCTTAACGCATTTTTTCAAACACACTGTTAGTTTAGCCTTTACTTTTTCATAAACATGTTTACAAAGACATTCCAACCTGGGCACATCAATGATTTAAAATTTGTAAATTATATCTAATGAAACGGATTAATATAAGTGTTTACTTGTGTCCGAATCCCTGCTTATTTATTTATCATTGTATATTTGTTCTATGTTGTATTCATTATAAACTATGGTTTACACTAAGCAATTGCCTAAATAAACAACATATGGCAGTAAATGTGTATGATATTCAAAATAAGTTATAAATGCTGAAAAAAACTTTTTACGGTATATTGAACCAATGTAAACAAAAACATGGCACGAGCCTTGTTTACATAATAAAGTACTGTGAGCTCTGTATCTTTCTTATAAATTTACCACTGATCTCAAAGTTTGGTTGATCATTAGAAATGCCTAGAAATTTTTTCCAGAATCGTGACCATGCCCCGTTAATGCAACGGCGTGTGTGATTACTTTCTCATCACTCAAAATTTACCTAAGATCAATAAAAAAACAAACCTTTTTTTAATTATTACAATTTCCATATATTACATTCAATTAATTTTTTTTAACATAATCTTAAGAATCTGTTATTTTTTCTTTTTTATTATATATTTACCTAAGGTCAATAATAGAACAGACTATAATTCACCTGTAATTAATTTCCTTTGATCTTTGACACCCTTACCTGTGCACCATTCCCACTTAGCTAAAATCAGTCACCCATAGAAAATTCAGAATTTTAGCTAAGTGGGAAGACACCAGTGTAACCCTTGTTAATCAACTAAATCGAGGCCCCAGTTTGGATGTTAGAAAATGATTGGCATTTGTTTACTCGTCCTGTGTATACCATGCCTAGCGCTCGCGACGACGGTGCAATAAACGTTTTTCTTTTGATTTGATGCATACCGTGACGATAAATCGCTATCTTTTAGCACTTTAAACAAAAGAAATATTAAAAGATATGAATTAAAAATTTACTCGTACTTGGTTATGTACCACACTAAATGCGCTGATCACCTATAGTCTGTGAAAATCATGTGGTGTCGATCATGTATCCATGAAAGACGTCGTTTATCAATAAAGATGTTTGTGAATAATTGAGAATAAGTAATTATATGAAATCAAATATTGCGTTCACGATTTATATCGTTAGTTATCACATTTCTGAGAGAAATTTCACGAGCTGAAACCGGAAGAGAAACAAGTACAGACAGCTCTGGTGCATGCGCAGCTAATATAATTATTGTGCACTTTAATTTAGCAGCTGATCGGAAAAGATTTACAAGCATTGGTTGCAAAGTTGCATTAGTATTTGAGTACGGTGGGGTGATTGTATAATTCACAAAACACCAGGATATATTCTCAGTTAATCCCGACAGAAACTTGTTCAATCAAACGAAAGATTTTGCACATGTCGCACGCGGTTTTTCATGCGTTTATATTAATTTCAACGAAGAACAATTTGTTTTATAAGTACACATAAATACGATATTCTTTTTAAATAAACGGAAAAACTCTTAATACTCCGTGTATATAGACATGTATACACAAGCGAGCGTGTTTCCCTCGGGGTTTCACACCTCTTTCAATATATAGGCTCCACCCCCACCTGAACTTACCTAAGATAAACTGACCGGTTAAAAACCTCGGCCTTTAAGTGCACACAACCCTGGACACAGATAGCCATAGGTAATTTATGGATGCAGATCATCAATTGTTATGTAATTAAAATACACTTGGAAGTGAGCTATCACTGTAGTGGTCAATTGTTGAATATAAGTTTAAAGTTTTAAGTCACAAATGTTAAATAATAATTATTTGTTCTCACGTTTAGAAGTTATGAAATACGTTATTCAATGCAGTCGGTCGCCATAGAAATCATCAGAGTACTGCAAGTGTTGACAGTTTCTTATTTCTTTAAAAGACCTTAGGACAATTCATTTGACTTACAGACTAGCGACACAGTTGCCTCCCAAAAATGTATGCACTTCTCAAAGTTACAATTAAATGGTAAAGATATGTGTTGTTCAACGGATTTTATTAATTGTTGTAAATGTTAAAGTTAGAGAAATCGTATTTTCTGGAGGTTGACACTATGTAGAACTTTTTTGTTTAAAAAACAAAAACAAATTGTTTTGACGTCACACCATCTCTTTTGGTTTGGTTTAAATATAAAATGTACACAGTGCTCTGAACAAAACGCTGGTTTATGCCTTTCTGTTACTCAAGTAAAAAACTGAACAAAATTGATTACTTTTAGGTTTACACGTCACATGTTAATACATGTATGCATAAATATATGATTTTTATCAAATAAATGACATTGTATCTTTGAAAAATTCCAAAATATTATAAGTAAAACATGTAAATGTGACATGATAGAAATATTTGTAAACCAGAGGTCTCTCTTCCTGTCACACAAAAGTGACAAAAAGGATTTTTGATTCAGTTGGAGTTCTGCCCCCACCCCTGCCAACATTTTCTGAAATTTACAAAATTAAATTTTGGGGTACTGACACCCCCACCCCCACACACTTTCTAGATGAGCGCTCAAGGCAAAAAAAAAAAATATTGGGATATTTAAAACAAAATCCTATTTGAAAAAAATGAAGTTAGAGATGCCTCACAGTCCCCTACTACTGCCGCGGTTTATGATTTTGAAGATTTGTGAATTTCTTTTACTTGCTTGTGAAGATTTCAGATAAATATGCTCATCCTTTCAAAAACAATACTGAGGCCTGTATGGTCAAACATTATACGGATAGTTATCCCTACCACTGAGCACCTCAGTCTCGTATACTAATAGCGCACCCTCAGACGGGAGAAGGCATTATTGTTTATTTACAATTGGTGTTCTTTTCAATCTCTAATTTTAACACTGCACTTTAAATAAACTAGTCCATGTTTTAGCGGTAGAGGTTTAAGTATGAATATAGGGAATCAAAATGTTAATGAAACATAACACTTTTTTCCATGCATCAGCGCAGTGGATTTTGTGTTTATTACACTATGATATAGGCATACCAATAGTTTGAATCCTGTCATCAGTTGTACATACATGTAAACGTATTATTGATTTTCTGGTTGGAATAATTAAATACATGTACATATAAGAGATGTGTTTTAAGTTATCATAAATTGATATAACCGTGAAATAAGTTAAAAGGAGAGTTTGTCTGGTAGGAAAATAATACTTTGAAAGTGAGCCTCGTTTTCTGAACTTACTATTATATTGACAATCCAGTTTAATGACAGCCCACCCTTTTCTCCTTACACTCAACGGGGTCGGATAGGTATCAATAAGAGGTCACCTTTCTATGACCTTTAAATTTGCATACAATCTAAATATATACCCCTAGCTTATCACAGACATGCCTTTATCTGTTTTATGAGAAGTGTTACTCTTCAATACTATGCAGTCTGGAGGTTGCAGTATTATATAGAAAATAGGCATGAATTAATTTTTCTGTCTCCTTTTGAAGAGTTCAAATTGATTTTCTAAAGCCCTGATTGGTCAGAAGTTAAAGTAGTGTGAAGATGACCTCCTATCAATAACTTTCAGACCCTGACAAGTGTAAGAAGAAGAGGGGTGGTTTTATTAAGACTGAATGACAATCCTTTCTTGACTTGCAATCTGATTAAAATTTCTATAGTCGCTATACGATGATTTGAAGAAACCCCACTTAAGGTCACCTCCTGGTGAACTTTGCTTTGACCAATGAAATCGTCGGTTCCATTCCTCAGTTACATGATTTGGAAGTTATGCCAATACATTCTTTAGATTCCCTAAGGGCGTCTAATATCAACTTATGCTCCATCTCATACTTGCTGATACCGAAAGATTCACGAACATGTGGCATCATTTCGTCGTACAACTCCATTTTTGTTTGTAACCCGAAATTACCGTTTCTAACACTTGCTCTGATTGCTAAAATAACTCATGTATATTTATAAACAAACGTTCAACAGGGGGTGACCTCAAAAAGGGGTTTCTTCAGATCCTCTTGTAGCGAAAATAGAAAAACAAGGAGGGGATCAAGGATATGATTTTAATCAGATTGTCTCGACTTGAAGCTGTAACGGAAGACCTTCTCGTTGCTTGCAACGAGCTCGGCTCTAGTTTACTTAATAATTGGATGGCACTTAGATAAACAACTAATTATTTAATTGCCCACGACACAGCTTTTATGTTTGAATGATTTTGAGGTCTACAATACTGTCCTTTTTATACGTACATGTATTATTCGTACTCTTATTTTAATGTTTCCCTTTTTTAAGTTTTCCTATTTGGCAATATTGGTAATATTTTGCAGCTGTTTGTTGAAGATGGTTTGGCTGAATTGTTGTGCTTTTCAAAGTAAAGTCATTACAATCCTTAGTTTGTACCAGCATTTAGATTAGCAATTAAACTTCAGATCCCATATGTTTTCCTTTTATCGATTTTGATTACAGTTCTGCCCGCATAGAAGAAACAAACCCGGTTAAACCAAATTTTCAGCACAAAGAGATAACAAACAGTCAATTTTCATGACTTTTAAGTTATTAATCTTGTTTTTCAGAGTTGACTTGTATAAAACACCATCTATAAGGGCTTTTAAACTTCAAAATATCATAAGAACCGCTAAAAAAGTTAAAACAAAAATGCCCTCATACAATGTATTCCGAAATAATTGAAATCCAAAAAGCTAAAAAACTGGACATTTTACAGGATGGATGACTGACAAACAAGTGGATAAAACAGGATTATCAACAGTCTCGATTGAAGTCATTTGTTCGTAAATTTTATGGTCGATACAACGACATTGTCAGCAAATACAATATTCTACTGGGTTGCATGCTGACTGTGGTTTTTCATACTTATTGTTAGACCAATTGTCTAACCTAATTGTCTACGGACTTTTCCGTTTTTCCCAAAGAGCAAACGGCGGGTGTGACCGGTCAGCAGAGGATAATGTGTTAAAAGCTTTTAGTACATTAGTTTTAGTGGGTTAGGTAAGACAACTAAGGTGAGTGAAAGTTAATAGCAACGCTTTTATGTTTCAACGCAGGTGCTTGGGGATAAATCTTTGATCCACCTCAGGTTGAAGACGAAATGGCGTCTTACAAGCAAGCAGACGCTTGGTGTTCTTTGTTAAATATTTTTGTGCAGAAGAGGTATCTTGAATATTTTTTGTCAAATATCATTGCAAGGATGTATATATCCTTCGAATTAAGACCTACAACAAAGCATGTCCCTGTCATCAAAGTGGATTACAAGTAGAGCAATTAGTGGCATATGACATCGTACAGATACGAATGGGATACATTTTCCTACGCTTACCTTTTTGATGGTGAGTTCCGATATATTTGACGTAAAAAAATATGTTTGTGTAGAAGTGGTATCTTGAATAGTTTTTGTCAAATATCATTACAAGGATGTAAATATTCTTCGAATTAAGACCTCAACAAAACATGTCCCTGTCATCAAAGTGGATTGCAAGTAGAGCAAATGGTGGCATATGACATCGTACAGATACGAATGGGATACATTTTCATACGCTTACCTTTTTGATGGTGAGTTCCGATATATTTGACGTAAATTTTCTTCCTTCCCAACTTTACGTATCTTTCAAAATTCCGTCATTCATTTATTATAGTTTGTAGCTCAAACACAACAATAGCAGATTTGTTCTTGTTTTTATACGATCGGCAATGATGCATATGGGTACTTAGCAATAATGGTTACTCGCAGGTTATACGTGGTAAGTTAACTCAAATCTCTATATGGAATTTACTGACCACGAATAAACCATTAAAGCATATTACGTTAACTACAAATCATTTAAATAACATATCTTACCGAATCTCATTGTGTTAATGACAAAAAGTAAACAAAACAATGAATATCAAATGTTTTATATGTATAACAATGTTACAAGTTACCTGACGTCATTATGCCTAAGGAGAGATATATCTCGTACTGACAGTGTTTGGAAAACACATGGTCTTAAGGAAAGAGTCTTCTCGTTATTAAACATACTTCTTATATAAAGAAATTCATTAAAATTTCACACTGTGAAACAGACCATATTACCAAACGATAATATCACTTTATTAAAATTTGACCATCTTGTTTTCGCATCCAGGTCAGGTCAAGGTGTCTATTTTTTCCCTCAACTTAACCCATGATAAGATTAGATGTTGTTATCTGTAGTTATGTAGAATCTGTTTACGATATTAAGTTTCACATTTTCAATGAAATGATAAAATATTACAATGTCTAACAGTTTATAGTAAATTGATATAAATATTTGAAATAAAATTGAGATGGATTATCCCGCATTTCGTCTAATTTTCATAATTTTTGAAGATATTTGAATTATTTTTCTGTGCCTTCAATATTGAAATGTTCTGATTTTTACATATTATGAAGACATTATATTAAGATATAAATTGACTGAAAAGCTAATTTGTTGACCATTTAGCAAGAAAAAAAAATCCAGTTTAAGTGTTTTTTAAAACAAATCTTTTTATAGAATGAGCACTTAAAAAAACTAATACATGTAGAAATGTAATTTGATTAGAAAATCATCTTTTAAAAACACATTCTGAAAACCAAGTATCTTATTATTAGTTAAAAATCCAGCATTAATGTTATAGTTTTAAAAATGCTAAATAAGCTAAAAAACCTACGGTAACTCTGAATAACAAAATATTGTGATAATTTTCTTCGCCAGTGTTCCGCCATAAATATAGTTCTTGTTAGATTCTAAAATTTGCTTACTATTTCTATGCCGAGTTGTACAATAGTAAAAAAGAAAGAAAAAAATATCTTCTAATTTCCTTTTATCTTGATTTAATAATCATTTAGTCAAGTATTTTGACAAGTCTAAAACTAGACAAGGGTTCTTCTTTACTGTGACTACTGTTAACCAATGATTTCCTTACAATTTATCAGAGGGTAAGATATTGTTAGGTACATAGTAACATTAAGCGATGTTTCATGTATTCAACAACAACCTGTTAAACACTTAAATCGTATTTAATTTGATACTTGTCTTTCACTACATGATTAACAAAACCACACCCTATAACGGAAATATTTATCCCATGGTTTTAAACATAATTAAAATACAGGCACACTCACTGGATTAAAGAATAACACATGTGTGATATCATGCTGAATTTTTGTTTAGCTGTCCAGATAGCCTAAGAAAAAGAACTCTTAAAAGAGAAGTAATATTTAATGCTGTGTGAATTATGGAAACTTTCAAAAAGGATTTTTGTAAAAAGGAATATTTTCCGATGTTTAAGTTGTAGTGATCAAGATATTACTACCGACCTGACTGGCTTGCTTGCATTAGCAGTATATGAGGCAATAAAGATCTAACATATATTTTTTTCTCTGTGGTTTTCGAAAATACCCATTTGTAGCAATGATATTAAAAATAATATATCTGAACAATGATATATGTTAATAAATTCATTGGGAAAAATAAACCGATAAATAATTGAATACTACCTTCATGCTGAAAATAAGATTTTTACTCATTATTGTGGGTCATCATTTATTAAAAAATAATATGCAATTATAAACTTCTGTATAGGGTTTAATATTTTTTTAAAACGCCGTTTTCTTCACTATCCAAATAAATCTAATAATATTTTGTAGAAGATATAAAAAAAAAAACGTCCAGTGTTAGTCACGCCTACAAAATCAAACATATTATTAGTTTTGTTGATTATCAATAATTCAAACTGGAACTATATAATATTATAAGCTGAAGTAGTAAATGAGGTTTATCATTATTAAATGTCTATAAATAATGTATGAATAGAAACACTGAACTCTTAATTTGGTCGATTACCAAAACTGAAATCTAAGTGGCAATGGAACTTTGAACTTTGTTTGGATCTCATTTAAAAGAGGAATGTTAAAAGGGCTGAAAAGGAAATTAATTTGATTTTGTACATTTAATTCAACTTATTTAAACGGGTTGCTTTAATGCTAAAATGGCTTGTGTTTTTGTTTGTCTTTTAATAGTCCTTGATTCGAATTTAGTGAAGAGTGAAGGGGGATTCTGTGCAAGGTAAAGTTTTATCACATCAACTAGAACGTTCTATGTTGTACAATGTAATATATAATAAAAAGCAGGAAGTTTTCAGGAATCAATAGGGTTCTTAAAAAATAGTAAAGTGTTGTGCATTTCTTAAAAGATTTACTACCATTGTTTGTGCTTTTAGTTGATATTTGCAATGCTTATTACTTGATTTCGTAATACTGCATAAACATGTCATTCCTTAAAAATTTGTTAAACGCGGTGCTTTTAGTCGTAATTTCATCTTCAAAATTAAGATTCTGGCAGGCAATCTTTATAAAATGCGTTAAAATTAGGCTTTTTATTTAAAATATATCCAGCTATTTAATTTTGTATAGTTGATACATAAATCTGTGTATGATTAAATAAATAGAAATATCAATATTTTGTACAACATCGGTCATTTTGTTAAGGTATGATCATGGTTGTTGTCCTCGAACAAAATGGGACACTGAAAAAGAGGCATGTGTCGGTATGTTACAATTAATACTTAATGTGACTATAAGGAACTTTTCGTGATTAAAAAATATATTGGTATATATAATGATTTTGCAATAATACAATAATACCAATTACATGTAATAGTAAAATCAACGCTTCAGTGATTGACCAATTGTTAGAAGTAATGTTTGCAAAATTGGAACATAGTATATTTCTTTTTGGTTTGCATGTTCTAGCATTTTTGTATTATTATAAATAATTATTCATTAGTATTACATGTATATCTTATAATTTAGTAGATTATTTCTATTTATTTTTTCTAGGATGCCAAGACGGTTACTATTGGTTAAACTGCAGTAGACAATGTCCTTTTCCTAGATATGGAAACAATTGTAAACATAATTGTTCTTGCGACAAACAATCGTGTGATTTTATCATGGGCTGCAGAGAGGGCAAGTATTTAACAATTGCTGAGAGTAATATTACAATATTTTTGTATCTAAACAAAATCCTCTAAATACTTAAATTAAATTGTCATGCTTCGCTACCATATTTCAGAAATGATTAATGTTCTATATACTTTATATATATATATATACAAATAATGTAGCAGGTCAGTGCCGTATTGGTTTTTATCAGTACTTCGCGTTGTGTTTATTTTTGTTTTGAGACTGAATTTGACCTCTACATTAAGAATTAAACTTTACTAATTATAAATAAGGTATGAAAACGACTTTACTCTCAATATAGATAAACCAGATATAATAAACCAAAACTCAAAGTAAATGAAAACCAAGATTAGCAACCCTTTATAAATAAATAAATATATATATATATATATATAATGAAGCCAATAAAACTTTTAAAAATATATTATGCAGGGACGTAGCATAAAGTGAGGGGTCATTTTTTTTCGCAGCCGGCTTTTTTTTCAAATTTACATATAAAAAGTAAATTAAAATGGAGTTGTCCCCTCACGTTTTGGGAGCATGCAAAAAATTTGAAATGAAAGGAAGGAAAATTGATGTTAGGTATGCTATGCCCCCCACTTTCAAAATCGATGCTACGTGCCCGTTATGTGGCTCTGTTGACATTGAAATTGTGGAAAAAAGTAATTATGGCAATTTTAAGTTAATTTGTTGACAGGTTATGAATGATGGCAGAGATTTCCGTTCAAAAAAATGAAAAATGTGTTGTGGAATTGAAAAATAAACCTCGTAGTTTCCAAAGTAGATAGTTGGCATTTAAAAAAGGTGTTTAATGCAAAAGTATTGTTATTATACATATATAAATAAGAAAAGGAATCATTGCAAACATCTACATTTATTATCGACAGGAGCGGGCAGTCTATTTGTGGTTGTGTAAGAATATGCACATTGGGAAATGAAACGTTATTTTTCATATTTTGATAGCATAGAATTTATAAGAGTCATGAATGAAATATCTTATAATTGCTCTATACCAAATCAAATTAAGATTTCGAAAATAATATTTTCCTTTTTTATTTTTATAAGATATTAACCAGAAATTGTAGTAATGACCCAAAAGGAGAGGAGTTTATAAAATATTTAAGCAACTAATTATGAGAATGACAATCTGGATGACTGATAATAGAACATGACAAATAATTTTCTGCTCATATTGAGTTATTCGTGCATACATGAATGAATTTACAAGAACCTATTTTGTTAGGTTGATACAATATTTACCGAGAGCACAGTTAATCAATATTATTTCTTCGACTATCACTCGCCACTTACATTTCTTTGCTCATTACGTAACTTGCAGCTATTCAGTGTATATAAACAAATAATTTATTTCTCAATTTTAAGAAAAAAGCCGTTTAAAAAGCCGTTTTCAAATGTAACACATTTTATACTGTATTGTATCTTATTCAATGACCAAAAGCGGCGATAAATATATTTTACTCCCTTAGAAATTCCATTCTATAGTGTTTTATTACTTTCTAACTTATTTTCGATTTCAGGAGAGAGAGCGAGAGAGAGAGAGAGAGAGAGAGAGAGAGAGAGAGAAAGAGAGAGATTACTTCTACTTAATTGTTACAAATATAAAAATGCTATATTTAATATTTTTCAAGTGGTTTTAAAAAGGGTGCAGCCGAATTGATGCTTAGCATATATTCTATTTTTGACGTTTTTGAAAGAAAGTAAGATTAACTTCATATACTTTCAGAAATAAGGTTCACTACAGTTCTACTCCGGTATTTTAAAAATACTTGAATGTATATTGCTCGACAAACGTGTATTGTCATGTGAAAAAGTATCAGGAAAAATTATGAATTACATTTATTAACTCAATAAATGTTTGTTTTACAGCTTTTGCAGAAAATGGTTTAGCTTTGAAAAACAATGAGAAAACTGTCCTCAACAACAACTCAATAACATCTTTCACTAGAAAAGATTTAAATTTGAAAGACGATGAAGGAGCTGCTATCGACAACAAATCACCACTATACTTCCCGATAATAGTGACTGCAACTGTATTGATCTTGCTTTTCATCGCTAACATTGCAGTGACGAGTGTTGATAAATATAGGAACTTTCAAACAATGAAAAGTAGAAATAAAGTATCTCATGTTAGGACTGTGTAAAAATTAGTTGATATTTATGATCAAATAAATAATACAAGTGCATTTGGAAATATGTTTGATTTATGTGTCAAACGCGAGGTATTTCAAAACCTTAAAGGTTTTATAGACTAATTTGTCGTAATAATAATAAAAAAGTTCATCTTAATTGCGGATGTTGATGATTGTTGATTAAGAGATAGAGCGTTTCATTTTTTTAATTAAGCAATATTGATTATGATTTATAAAGGGCTTGCCATTTATCAAGCAAACCACGCACTTAATACTTTTTTGTTGAATGTAATTAGTTAAGATAATATAAAACTTATGTGTCTCATATAAGTATCCCAGTTTTTTTTTAAGACGCATCAGTCTATTTACCAATTCCTTTTAAAGACGACGGACTCATTTCACTTCTACAATATTGATTTTCATGAAAATGTTATATGAGTAAGAGTTACTAAAGATATATCAAACTCAAAGAATAACAGAAAAATCGAATTAGATTTTTGTAGGGACTATTTCAAAAATTGTTTGTATTACTTCTCTTTTTCAATTAAATATAATGGGGAAAAGGGTTCTTGTGTGAGAGAGAAAATAATTTTTTAGAAAAGATATGCAAAAGATATGCAATAGAATTTCTTTCCAATATGATACTTATGATGATTTTGATTTTAAAACATTTAAAAAATGACCAGGTCATCGACTTCGTTTTTACCGTGCACATACGAAATTTTTCTTCAATTTTTCATGAAAAGTACTGCAAAAAATGGTGTGTACATCATTTTGAGGTTGATTTATGAAACAAAACAACTATCAGAGTTTGATAAACATTTTTTAATACTTCGAAACTTAAGCACACGAACGGTTTAACTCTATTTTAGATACGAGTATTGAAGCGAATCGGAATGTAAATGATTTGTTCAATAGCTCAAACTCTTTTAACTAATATATGTAGATGGTTATAGATGATTCGAGCTAATATAAATCTCACTACAATGCTGTGACATTCCCGGAAGAAATGTGTGCATGTTAAATAATGTTGAAAAGCGTATTTAAGCATGTTAAATTATAGCAAGGTCGACCACTACCTGTATCATTTAAAGTGTGTATTGGTGACGTAGAACAGCTATATATTGCATCATAGGCGATTTTTCATTGAGTTTTGTGACGTATTATTGAGAATTATTGAGAATTTGATGTTCGTAGAAATCACTGATTTTAGGTGTGCGATATATCTGCGCAAAGCGAATTATGGTCGTCGTCCTCAACACAGTTTTTAATAACTTTAAACAATATATGGTAACGGTAGGGCAATAAAACAGCACGTGAGAAATAGTGTCCTCTCTCAATTTACAACTGAAAAGTATACATTCGTACGTTTTAATAAACGTGCTTCTTAATTAGAATAAGAACCTAACTCATATACCGATCTAATCAGCACAAAAATATGCATGAGGTGGTTCACTTAATCATTGTGCCGACAAAGACAGTATATTTTCATAAATTGTCAAAGTTTAAGACACATTTGATTGGCGCAGGAATCTGTATTACTCAAAGAAATCGTGAAAATTATTTTTCATCATTGAAAAGTAGTTGCTTAAAATAAAGATATTGACTATACTGAATTTAATTGTCAGTGTTTCTGCAGTAACTGGTATATACACAACAAAGTTAAACGTAGGATAACGTTTTTGTCGGTTTTTCTTCTACGTTCAAACTCAAAAATAAATGAGCTTGGTGTAATTAAAAGGTGACTTGTATGTGTGTAAGTAACACATCAAACTTATTGTTTAGTTTATAGCAATGCTTAAAATTTTCCAGATCTTACTAATGTTTTATTTCTATACGATTTCAAACAGTACTAGGATTGTCAATATGGTTAAGTAATTACTCAATCATATGCTAATAAAGTCGATTGTTTTGCAAGTTTGTTTTCTTTTATGAAGATGTTTGTTCACCCAAGATTATAGATGGATCCTTAATATTCGAACAAAAAGAACATACAGTACATGTATCCATATCTTTGAAACATTTCAGCGTTTTAGAACGCTTAGTGACAAAATGCTGACTTTTCAAAATGTTAAGGTTAAAAAAGGGTTAACTTACATGACATTTGAGAAGGTGTAACAAAAATATTTTTTTCCCGGTAAACGGTTGTCAATTTTAGATTAGATTGATGAAAAACGGATACATGTATGTGCCTGAAGCAAACGTGAAGACATATGAATTCAAGTCGGTGAAATATGATTTTTTTAAAAGTTTAATTAGATTACTTAATTTTCTTTGAGAGATTACCCAAATGGTTTATGGTAACTATTCTTCAATCTTTAAAACGGACATGTAAAAATATGTGCACACTCATTCTGCAAATATACATTGGTTTTCGTCTGTAACTGAGGCATACCAAAGTTTAAAATATTTGGTTTGATCGAGAAACGACCTATATTCCGGGTAATGAATCAAGGTCGAAAGTAACCTTTAAACAGATAATGGATAATCTAATCACCTAACGTATGTACTAAATTAAAACCTTATACATACATATATGCCATGCAATTAAAGATTAAAAATGTAATAAAGATGTTATATAACATATATGTATGTCGTTTATTAATTATGTAACACTTTGTGGATTTTCCCACTAATTAACTTATTATATTGTTAGCCAATTTAGATACTCCCGTCTAAAAAATCCAAACGTATTCAAGTCATTATTGAGAACATACTGAAAATCGGCCAAACACGGCCTTTGAAGGACAAATTTGGGGAACATCTTTATATGTTTGTTATTTTATTTACAATCTTTGCACATGAAAAAATAGCAGAATATGATATTTACTGACACTTGTTAATATTAAAAAATCTTTGTACATGCAGCCAATCATAGACAATAACAGAATAAATGACTAATTGACTCGAGTTTTATGGCAAAATAAAGACAGTTCTGTATCTAATATTTAAAAGTTTGTGCACTGTATTCTATGTAAATTTTAAAACATTGTGTCGAATCATAAAGTATTCTTCCTATTCGTTTTTTGCAATTTCTATTGACATTCTCTCCTCCCCTTTATGTTTACCTTCATATGGGTAATATGGGTCTCGGGGACAGACAATCAAAATACGGAGTAAAAAAGCTCCATTGCCATTTGGGCTTTTGTTTATTTTTTTTAATCTTGCTATCGTATATTTCTCCTGGGACAATCTTTATCAATTCCTTTGAATGCTTTGGACTGGATGATATCCTTATTGTTTTCTTGAAAGGTTTCAATTGAAAGAAAATTCCCGTCGTCTTTGATAAGATTATTCATAAAGAATATTTTCCGGAACAAAGATCCAATAAAATTTACAGACACGTTTTGTAAATACATGTTAATAAGAATTTCGTATTGTGCCATAGTCAGAAATGTAGAATTTCTGATGGTGTTGTTGTAGGGTGTTGCATAATTTCGGTTCAAGTGAAAACCGTCAAATCTTGAATGGTAGTCGACACGTTGTCTTTACAAAGGTGCAATGTGTCCCTACTTTACGAGTCTATCTGTTATTAAAATTTGGAGAAAATTTATGGATCAGCGCATAGATAACAATGCAATCAAGAGACGACTGAACTTAGGCAGGAAATATTTGACCATATTTTTAAAAATAAAAGTATTATGGATTTCATGTTTGATTTTTTAAGCCTTTATAATATTTGCATAATTTAAGTAACAAAGGGGTTACATGTTAAAACGGAACGCCGCTTTACCATGTCTATATCTGGTGTTTGACTAACAATTAATAAATCGCCCAACTTATTGTCGGTGTAATGTCTGCTAACGTTGCTTTGATCACTTTATTTCTTTTAAAATTCATCCTCTATTCTTTATTATGTTCTGTTCTACAAATAAATGCGTTATTAGCCCTGCAGCGAAAATAAAAATGATCAAATAAAAAACGAAAACAATATAAATGTATCATATTCCGAAATACAGGTTTATTTTTTCGAATTTTATAGCGATTACAATACAAATTGCAATATACACTAACATTGTCATTACAACTACAGGTATGACATAAACATCTGATGAATTTATCAGGATGCTTCCATTGGTCAATCTGAAAACGAATTTTTTTTTTTTAAATGACAAAGTAAGTCATCTATTGTTTTCCTTGTTTTAAAAAATAGAATTGAAAATAAACTACACAGCAATTAAGACCATGTTCTCTAACTTAAATATTCAGTTCAAAATCATTGCACATATTGTAAACAACAAACACTCTACTACTCTCTCACTGTTGTATACGACAAATAGCAAATGAAAAGATCACAATAAGGTCCGGACAAATATAAATGTTTTCTTTAAGCTTAAACTTTTTAAGAGAAACTTGATTTAAGTTCACTGCACATCCGTTAACGGTGTTGTTACTCAGTCAATACTCAAATGTAAAACAATTATAGTAATAAAAGGTTTTAATAGGATTTGCTATAATTTTCATCTCTAACCAAGACATTTTGGTCAAGGTTCTGACAGTCTTTTCCCTCACAATCTTCTTCACATGGAGTATGAAGAAGGTGTGATAAAGGGGAAGAATATATGATCCATCTAAGTATTTTTTAAAGAGGTCTGCTAGAACCTTAATCTGGTACTCTTTACCCAAAGATAATGTTTGTGTTAAGGAATTTTAACATCTGCAATAATCTGCTAGAACCTTAACCACTGAGCTAGAAAAAGTATTTTAAGATACTGCATACTCTCTAATTAAAGGCACTCTGTGGGTTAATTATTAGACATATTAGGCTAACGGATGGGAGTGTATTGTCGGGACAGCGATTTAACATATAGGTCAGCCATAAAAATATCACTAGACCTATAAACGTGGTCCAATGTTATTGCACATCCATTTACCAAAGGTAACCTGTGAGAAAATATTAACCAAAATGGCCCAAGGGTAGGGGATATTTAACTTAAAATATTTAAACCAGTGTTTTGTGAATAAATTGGTAATATTAAGCCACGTGAAATGTTTTGACAGGTATACTCAGGATAGATCAGCTTGTTTTTTTTTATAACGGTTTAGATAACTTCTTTTAAGCATGAGGTTTATCAGTTATGCCGCTTTATTTTAATGCAACTAAAGCTTGTGAAATACCTTGCCTTAATTTTGTATCTTCCTTTGTTAAATCATATCGAATAGGCTGGATTGTTTGGCTGTTTTCGACTTGTTTAGTTTCGTCCATAATGCCTTTCACATTCGAATGTTCTTTAACGGGTGATTTTGTCGATGTCCGTTGAATTGATTCAATGCATGATGAAACTGAAAGTTTCAAATTGAACTCTGACAGATAATACATTAGCAATACTGGTTAAATCCTATTGTAATTAGCTGGCTAATAAATATAATATTTACCAACGTTATAACTTATTAAATGTGTTTGTATTTCCAGAAATAAAATTAAACGTGTTAGCAACAAATTCCTAAACACTATTTACAAGCCATAGATTTAAACATTTCGGCACAACTGTTGTGCACTCTGATGTATGCTTATAAAAGGTATATATTTTAAAATAATAAATTGTTGATGAAATTTAATTAGTGATTAATGTTACTTGTCTCTATAATCAAACATTTAATCTTGTCTTCGGGCAAATTAATGTTCTATGGATAAAAAAGTAAAATTATGTTTAATCACATTTTGACGAATCGTTGGAATGATACTTAAAAGGACATTCTGAGCAATATGTGCTATAGTCTTCTATTACTCGTCCTACTCCTTCATCAAATTGTGTACAACAATGACCTAAAATAGATAAACATTTAAAAAGACGTGTATAATTTACCATGTACTAGTATGTATATAAATTAAAACAAAGATAAAATATTTATTTATTTACATTTTTCAATACAAGACTAACACAAAAAATACTTTATGGTACAGCTTTTAAACATGTCACATTTTTTGCAAAGTGATATGAAATGCGTGTTATGTTAACCTGTTATAAATCCATTCGGGGAACACACTTCTATAAGGTTGTTGAGAAACCGAGTGCAATGATAAACAAGAGTTTCATCGCCACATTTAGGATACTGATAGCATTTCTTTTCCTTAATTCTCCATTGTACTGTTTTGGCATTTTCTGGACATTTTTGTACTACATTGATGGTGATACTTGTTCCATGACAAATATCTTCCTGTAAAGAATTAAACGTTATCATACCCTGTGATGTGCTGTTATGTACTGTGATTCAAACAAGTCGTGCAAAATATCAAGTAAACCTAACTGTGAATCGGGTCACATATTTCGTGCAATATTTACAAAACTATTTTGAAGGGTTAAAATGCAGTTTATATACCGTTTTGATATTATTTACTACATTATAATCTGTATATGATTAGAAGACGCATATACGTTATCAAAAAGGTACCAGGGCTACTTACCACATGATGTGTGCGCTTCAACCCATTCAAACGTGTTTTCTGGATCAATCTTATCACAATTTTCAGAATCATATTTTGTTTTTTTTTATCATTTTCGTTCTGAACTTTCTTAATGTGAAGATCGTATTAAAATTTAGTGTCTGTCAACCACAACAAAACATACTAAATGGGCAGTTATATCAAATATGAAAACATTGATTGAAATAATATACGGATATTATAAGATGAACGAGAAAAATAACAAGGTGTAAACAAATAGAGATGTATAAATACTGAATAAAAGTAATTTGTTTAATAAGTACATTACCTGTGTAAACCTTTTTATTGCCTCCACAAAGTGCAAGCTGATCGCTAGTATAAAACAGTAGTAAATAAATGTTTCATACCGTTCGGTAGAAACAAACATGGTCTAGGTATTAGTGGCATTTAAATCACCGTGCGATCTGCAACAAGAAGTAATAACCTTTTACCCGCTTAAATATATATATATATATATATATATATATATATATATATATATATATATATATATATATATATATAACGACTTAATCATACAAAGTTCATATATAATTCTACCCCAAATTATTACTCAGACAAAAACAATGTGAACCAAATACACTTTTTAGATTTCATTTGCTTAATGAAACGTCGCTACTGAATATGCTTGTAAATTAATAATATTGAGAAAAACACAAAGTTTCAAACAAAGCAATGCAATGATGCCATCCCTGCTGTCGAATTTAACAGGCTTTGCCTGGATAAAAAAAATCGACGATTTGGTGCAAGACAAAGCCTCTTAAAATAGCGACTTGTAAATTTAAAGATAAAAGCCTAGAACATACTACTCAATTCTTATTAAGTTGTTAAACATCTTATTCACGATCAACTAATGCAACGGTAAGTACGGACTAAAATTATTTTTCATATGATCGATTCATCTTGTAATTTGATTGAACTTAAAATATTACATGTATCTGAAAGAAACCAAACATTTCCGCTAGCATAAAACAGTGAATAAATCGGATGTAAAATGTGTTACCTTACACGTGGCGAGAATTCACTGCATTCCGAGATCGTCAAGAAACCTCGAACTTAAAGATAAAAGCCTTCGTCGTGGAAATCTTTAACTGGTTGATTCAAGTTAAAAATAAATATATTGTAAATGTGATAGGGTCTTGTTATCGTGAGTTTTCAGAGCTTTTCCAGTAACTTTTTATATACACCTCTAGCTTTTTTAAAAATTAAAAAGTCGGGTTAAGAGTGTAATGGTGCGCTACTACTATTCTTTTACATTAATATTTTCCCCTCCTTTTTCTTAATGAAACTTAGAAAATAAACGGTTATTTGTTATAACTTTGCATTAGCTATGTTACCTTTCTACAATCAAAAGATAGCAGTAAGTCGGAAGGAGTATTTGACTTAAAAACAAACAATTATATCTATATTGTATACCTTCGCTTTATTCGTTGTTTTGTCGATACGTGTTCGTATTTATTAACAATATTATGTGAGATATTTTAACACGAACTGAATTTTCCTCCGAGATTTGGAATCTGGAATCTAAGATCTGAGATGGAAAGTTTATTTCCCAAATAGATTTCCAATCTAAGCTCTTTAGTTTTAGATATCTAGTGAAAAAAGCTAATCATTTGTGCTTATTTTGAGTAACTCTTAACAAATGAAACTTTAAATTACACACCACCTCATGAGAAATGCAAATTAATAAGTAATTAGAAGTATATATGATTCATGTTTTACTTCGCTGCCCATTAGTAAAGACCTGAATGTAACCCAATCAATATCAGATACATTGGTATCAACATCAGTGCTCTTTACAAATATTGCAGAAGGTTATATTTAGCTGTAATTACAGTGGGCAAACACAATCTCGAGGACCATTTATTTTTTTATCATTTAAAGGTGTGTTAGCGATATATAAGGACTGGAAAATTGGTGCATTTCTTTTATTTATCATAAATATCATTCTTACAATTGCGGTGATCACATTTGAAACGTTCGTTTGACGGCTTATATCGAGAAGCGTAGTCTGATGATTGTCAATTGCTTAAACAAAACACAGACCATTATAATTCCTTAACGTACTATAGTATAACATTGTTGAACAGATGATACACGATTGTAAATCATTTGAAGGTGGACTGAACAGGTTTCTATTAATATATGCTCCATGCATGTTATTTTTGAGATTAACGCTTTTTTATGGTTTAATTATTCTCTCTCTCTCTATCTCTCTCTCTCTCTCTCTCTCTCTCTCTCTCTCTCTCTCTCTCTCTCTCTCTTTCTCTTTCTCTCCAAATAGCAGCACACTTTCTTCACAATTTGTTAAATGCAAACATATTTATATACACCAATGTTTACAGTGTAAATGGATTACTTTTTTGGGTTGTACATGTAAATAAACCGTATTGATCTGAACATTAAGTATTAATATAAGTGTATGTCCTGTAGTTTTATACGACGGAATGTATCCTGCATTTGGTACTATACCTGTAAACTAGTCACTGAACATTTTAAACCATGTTGTTTCAGCAATATATTATGTCATTTACCAATCTGATACGTTCAGTCTATTTCTAATATTTCTAAAATGAATTATAAAAATAAATGTTTTGTGAGAATATAACAGTCAATTTTCACACTGTGTCGATAACTAATCTAAGTTTTGTGATTTTTGTGAATCGTTAACATACAAGAGGACACTTCCTTCCTTTTCCAATTGAGTGTCGTTTTGCTGAAATCATATCTGACACTAGTCGGTCCTGAACGCAATTAAACATAAAACACTTCAAAATATAATGATTCCTGTAAGAATTTAAAAAAAAAAACCGAATATATTTATAAAATTTCCGAGTCTTTGATTAGTTGCAATGACTATCTTTCGTTCCCGGTGTTTTCATACACACGGAAAATATTAGCAGACTAATGCCTACAGTAACGTTTTATTCAGACCAGAGTACTTTAATTTTCTATCGATAATTTCGTACTTGTTCAATATGTTGATATACTTCTCTTCGTAATCAAACCTTTTATGTTTTCTTTCAGTATGTTGGGTCCATTGGTAACCATTGATAGAGTTGTGTTCCCTTAAAAAACCAACAATTTAAACGATTTTGAAAAAGAAATGGCACTTTTTGCGATTTTGTTGGGGGGAAGGGGGAATAATTCTAGCAGTAAAAAGGTAAATGATACAATTAAGGATGAAATAGTTCAAAGTTTCCAATGCAAAATAAGGAAAAATGAGTATACTATCAACAAGAGTATAACATCCTGTAGACACATCACACAGGTCTCTACTACATGTACAGTACTTTTGACACCTTATTCCATACGTAGGGAATGGACATTGTATTGAGCAATTAACTCCATGATAGCCTTGCATACATTCTGAAAAGTTAAGTAATAAAATTGTTCTGAGAAACTAATCTAATTTGTACATGCTTTTTTCACTCATGTTAAGAATTAGGAATTTAATATCAACAAAACTTTATTGTTTTACCTTCGCATGCATTATTTTTTGAATTCCATATATACCCTTCACAACACCCTTTATAGTTCCTTATATAAAAAGAAAGCACATTATAAAGATATTTAACAAAACAGATAACTATTTTTAAGTTGGTTGCTTAAAAGATCTACCCTTATTTTTGTTGATACAAAAATAGAAAAGTAAATCAATATAAGATAATTAACATCATTCCGCAATATATCATTGATCAGAATTGACAGAAAGGATAAAAATATACATACAATTGACAGTATGGAGTATCTTCGCAATGCAATCGAAAACTCGATAATAACAGCGAAAATAACACCCCCGTGTACCATAGTACGTAGTGCATCTCTGTTATTGATAGGGTAAAATGAATGGAATTTCCTCTCGGAAGATAATGATGTTTTCAGACAGAATTTTGTAAACACTAATTTCAACCGTACAAAGATAAACATCGATTGATATGGATAATTTTAAATGGACTTCCAATGTCCATTTTTGTTCATCTTGCATTTTTTATGTTTTTCTTCACATGAGTAGTCACTGCTTGAAAGGCAGTATTTTTGTTTATAAGTAACCCTCGATAATTTAAGTTTTTTTCACTGACGAAAAGATCTGAGACTTCCCTCAATAACTCATGAATATAAATCATATAAATCATGACATAACCCGTCCTTAATAATCATTATAAATCTGTCCCGCCAGCAAACCTTGTAATACATTGTATTTTTTTCAAGAACTTTTTAGTACATATATTAGTTATACATGTATACATAATTGATATCAATGTCGATGAGGTTACCAGGCAGGTTACTATTTACTTCTTAATCATGTCCAGACTTTAAAAAAAGAAAGGGGCTCCAGAAAAATATTACTGCTAAATAATAAGTATTAATATTTTATCAAGAATGGTTTATTTAAGCATTTAATTCCTTATATTTAAATTCAAACTGATGTCTTTTTATGAAATATATATTATGTGTATTGTCGCTGTAAAGCCATTATACACGCTCTCAGTCAGAGATATAAAACATACATGGAACAGCCATATTAACATGTTATTTAGTTCGCTTCAGCGACTTAAAATATAGTGCAAGAAACTTTGTAGAGAAAAACCTTTTTTTATGAAGAAGTAGATATAATTTAGTGAGTGTTTTTCAAAAGTAAATGCCAAATTGTCGCGTCGTGTTGTAAATTTCTAATTTACCGTTTGGATTTAAATACAAAACTTACAACTGCCAGCATGACAGCAAAGCCTTTAACTGTGTTAATACCTCAATACTGCGTGCATTTCACATCTGCGTTAATGCACGTATTATATTACAGCTTTATGTTTATTTCATATAAAAATTTCAAAACTTCAATTAATCAATAATTTAGAATGTCTCATTTTTGGTCGATCACATGCACAACATGCGGCTCATACGGCAGTAACTTATTAAATCACCAACAATTGCTCTGCAAATGCTAAATTTTAATGCAGAATATTAAAAAGTCGGGAATAAACATATGTGTTTATTTCTCTCGACGATTTTCTTATATTGTATACAGACCGTTGCTTGAGACGACAAAAGATTGCTGTACCTGTTTAGAACAATAAGCTATTTTGTGTTTTTTTTTATTCAATCATCTGTTCATTCATTGTAAAATTTAAACATTTAGAGTCCTTTTCCAAACCGATTGAACCCATATCAAAGTATTGTGAAAGCCGTGCTCCATTTTGTTCACTGACAAATTCACTTTGTAAATACACAATTTCAATTGTCATAATTTATTGATATTTTAATTACGCAAACATCTTCTTTTACCAGAGTGTAAAGAATTTAAAATCGAACTCAAATGAAATTAAACAGCAACGTTGATACCTTTGAAATTGTAATGTATATAGATAATGGAAGTGACACTTAAACTCGCTTTCCGTTAATATGATTGACTGGCTAGTTACATTTCCAACAATAAATTTTCTTCTTGGAACAAATGTTTCGAAATTCAAAACGGAAAAAAAATGGCAATTGATAATCCTTCTAAAAATCTAACGACAGTACTTGCGATAACACCTAAATGAGAGGACATGACCTTTCATAAATTTTCTTACTATAGAAATAAAATCGTAAGGGCTATATTTTTTAAATCTCAAACCCTAAATGTTTGTAAATCTTGCTAGGCATTAAGTCTTTTGACATTTGTACAATTTTAAATAAGCTATATATGTTTTTTTTTTTATTTTAATTTTAAGATTAATTAATGTAATACATATACATCATACAAGTTATCTTTCTTTTAAATGCATACAGTATATTCAAATGATAGTGTTGAACATAATGCCTAAATGAAATCATCTCACCTGTACTATATCGCAATGTTCCTTTTAGAATTGAAACATCCTCATTATTCTCTTATTTTTGAAATGGCTACGAAATATGGTAACCTTGCAGACATTGTCAAATTAATTTAAAATGAAAAATAAATATGAAAAAGTAACAACAAAATGCCCATGTGCAACCTCGCTCACCTAAGCAACAATAGCGATAATGAAATCAGTTTTATGGAGTCGGATACAAAATACATGTATCTCGACAATGTAGTAGAATAGATCTGTATAAAATATTTTAAAATATTTATTTAGATATTCTATGTCAAACATTGCGCCCCTTAATTATGTAACATGATAACTATATATTTATAACACATACTGAGCGTTGCAATTCTAAAAAAAAGATCTTAAACACAAACTGTATATAAACCTTTATTTAACTTTGAACCCAATATGGGGCCCAAGTATTGTCAAGGGGCCACATTATTTACAATTGACAATCAACAATACTTCAGATGTTTGAATAAAAGTAATACAAAATACCATATATTACAACATTTAAGTTTTTGAGAATTTATTTATTCAATGTAAAATTATACCCCCATTGATTGTGGCTCTCCACCCTACCCCGAGCATTAAAATTTTGACAAACCTGAAACCCCGCTGAGGATGTTCACACTAATGAAACAATTTTTCTACGCAATTTATTTTTAGAAGAATATTTTTACATATCCAATTGTAAAAATTAACTTTTCCCATTGTGGCCCCGCCTTACTCCCTTGGGATCATGATTTAAAAAAAAAAAAACTTTTATCTATCTGATTCCATCACAGTTTCAGCTATTCTGGCCAGTTTGTTTTTGAATAATTTAAAAATCTTTCTTTATATATTAATAATATTTTAACAAACTTGTATATACCCTAAAAGAGGATGTTTCCTCACAAGGTACAGCTTTTTCTGGCCAACTTGTTTTTCAAAAAGGAGATTTTAAAAGATTTTTCTCTATTAGTTCCTATGTAAAAACAATCAACCCCTCCCATTGTGGCCATACCCTACCCCCAGGGATCAGGATTTGAACTTTAAATCTTCACAACCTTAGACTGCTTCTCAGCTTTCGTGCCAAATGGATTTTGAGATTCCACTCCAACCCCGAGGATCATATATGAACAAACTTCGATCTAATTTACCTTAGGATGCTTTCACGTAATTTACTGTGTTTTTATTAAGAACATTTTTGTACAGATTTGTCTCTAAAAATTCCATTGTAAAAATATGACCCTACCACAATTATGACATCAGACTAACTCTGGGAATCATGATTCGAATCTACACCATCTGAGGATGATTCTACAGCTTGTCTAGCCAATTGTTTTCGAAAAGATTTTTAAAAAATTCTCTATATTTGCTTTGTTTGGTTGAAATTGACCCAGACGTTTTGAATAATCGAAACTGTAAAAGGTTTACGGACGGACCGAACAAAAGGTGATCAAAAAAGCTCACTTGAGCTTTTAACTCATGTGAGGTGATAAAAGATAAAAAATATAACAAGTCTAGGTTACAATTGTAGGAGCGCTAAAGATAGCTTTTTTTCCCCCCAAAGCAATTAAAAGTGCTCCTCTTTTAAAAAAACACCAAGTGAATATGAATAGCCCACGGTGCACACGTACATGTACGTATCTTATAATGTATCGCCTTTTAAATTGTTCTGCAATTTCAGATCCAAACACGTCTTGTATAATTGAACTCTTGATTTTTTACGATGATTACAAACGGAACGAAAAATCTGATGTACATGTTTGATTGCTCTCTGTCTGAAATTATTGTTTATGCAACACATATTCCTAAATTATTTAATACATATATTTTAAAATACGAACGTTTAAAGAAATTCACAGAAACAATGAAAAAATTCCAAAGTTGTCTTCATTTAAAAGCCCTTGTTATCTTGTCATGTTGAAGAACGTGACCAAAACTACACGGAGCAATTCTGGCCTTTGTGCTCGATTGGATTGTGGCATAGACGAATAATTTATAAAAGTCTCTAAGCTGATCTCTACTATTAACTATATATAATCACATCAAACTGTAGTGAATTTCAATGATAACTGGAATTGTTATCTTGTATCCAAAATTCATTATTGAAGGACCATAAGCACATCTTACATTAATATTCTCGAGTTCTCGGTATGACTCCGATGCACTAAAGGAAATAAATAAACTATTCAACAAAAGGAAACAATCTTGTTATCGTCACATGTTGCTGCAATTGCTGAGTTTAAAATTAACATGGTTTTATATCCAAAGGAATAATTCTGTGCTATTTAAGATCAATTCTATGTAAGAATCAAAATTCGGTGGCCACGCATAGTCATGGATTTTCTTCATACTTTACAATTTGATAGACTTTGATGAGTAAAAATGCCTAACACCATTTATTTGTTGCTATGTGGTCTCGTTGCCATGGTAACAGAGGGTAAAAATGTAAAAATGGCATTTTAATGCTTATTTGAGAACATATTGTGAGTAATGTGCACAACTTGGGGTTTCCAGAGTAGAATATATTATTAGAAATAGTTGTCATTTTTCAAAAGAAAGAAAAACATTCATGGAGAAACGCATATTTTTAGAGCGTTTCCATGGTTACTAAACAGAAATTTAAAAATATGTTTTCTTCATTTAATTTGAATAAAAAGAGCAAATCTTGGATTTTTTGGCAAAAGCTATTATGATTGTGCAATAAAGAATTTATATATGAAAATTTAGAACCGTTGCTATGGTAACAAGCTTAAAATTAAGCTAAATTATAATATTTTAAGGCATATTTGAATGGATATTTTTCACTTAAAATGAATAAATATATAAAATCAATTGGTGAGAAAAAAATCAAGTATGTCCTAAACTTTAATGACATTCGAAAAAAATCTGACATTTTCTAAAAATAAATGCCGTTGCTATGGACTTTTCAAAAAGTAAGAATTTCTGTGTGATTTTTTACGCAACTTAATTTTTCATAGCAACAACACTTCTCTGTTGCAAAACAAAGCTTTTTGTGGTATATAATAAAATTTTAGATATATTTTTACAAGTTCAAACTAAAACAATTGCAAAAAAATTTTAAACTCAGGAATTAAAGCATATCAAAATTATCTTTAATTTCTCAGTTTTTCCTATTTTTTGGCCTTGTTGCCATAGCAACGGATGTCAAATTTCATAACAAAATAAATATTGCATGGACATTGATTAGGATGTAAACATTCAATGGTTTCCCATTTCGGCTTTTTAAAAAACAGCAAAAAACTGATTTAAAAAATGTGTAACGGTTTCCATGGTAACATTTTAAAATTATTGGTTTCTCCATCAATTTTCTGATATAATTAAAGAATTGAATATAGGACAAAGGCTGTTTTATGTCTTTGATAGTTTACAGTAGTGGGCAAAACCTTCTAATATGGCTTCAAAGTAGGTAAGTTTTACTATTTTTCCATATTTAGCCTCGGTTACCATGGCAACGGTTACCCCCAGCAACCAACTTTTAGTGTTTTTATGCGTTTTACACCTAGATATGTCCATGTATGAAATATAAGGAAAATTGGTGACTATGCGTGGCCAGACCCTTTTATAAATCTTTGATTATTACATAGAATTGATCTTAAAGAGTTTGATCAACTGCTTTAATGTTTTTCAAACTACTTTCTCCTCTTTACAACAGAAAAAACTCAACATTTAAAAGTAAAATAATAATGTTAAAACAATAAGAAAACTGTTCAATTTACAGAACTGAAAAACATATTTATTGGTTTAACAAATTAAGGTCAAAATGATATTAAACAGTTCATTATTTTGTTTATTATACAGTGATTAATATAAAAATGTCAGAAAATGATGTACTATTGGACAATTTTAAGAGTTGAATTTCTACTTTCAATTTTTTTTCATACGTAAGAAAATCCACCTATTTGATATTAAATGAATGTAATATTAAATCAACTCCTATCATTTTTCACGCTCTTTACTTCATCTAGCAGCGATGAAAGATTGGATAAACCAAATGGGCCAACTTTTCTAGACTTCTATAAGATTTATGTAAGAACATTAAGTCATGACTGCATTAATAATTGTCCAATCAGATAATCTTCAATATTTATATTTATATCAATAACTAAGTAAACTTAAAGCTGTAATAAATCTATAAATCACTACAGATGTATAAAGCAACGTAAAGAAGACGCTAGTGTTGGATAAGTATTACTGACCTACACTGAAAATATCAGTAGAGAATTCCAAAATGGCATCATTAGCTGATCGAATTAACCTAGTGTACATCTTTTTTTCACTACTGTCAGAAGCCCTAGTTTCGAAACACTATCAGGAGAATTTAGATCTGGAAAACAAATTGTTTATGCATCCGCCAGTAGACAGCCAACATTCAAAGTCTGTCTTGAGATGTGCTTGCTTCTGTATTAGGTTCAATGAATGCAATTGTTTCAGCTTCAATCCTCAAACAGAGATGTGTCGGCTTTATATTTCGTGTGATCCCTCTGATGGGACAGTTGATGGAGAAGGATGGAGATCATACAGCAACCGCTCGCTACAACCTGTTACAAGCCTATCATTCTCAGGTGTGTGTTTATCATTCACTTCAATGTTTGTGGGTTTTTTAATTTATCAAACTGTATAATACAATTATTATAATATAAATTTTATGAATCGGAACTGAGCCCCATTTCGAATTAGTTTGAAGTATGCACATGTATACATGTGCATATGTAGTTCGTAATCCGACCATGATATAATATGCAGATACATTATTGTGTATCTATGTATTTTCATGCAATGATATATTAAAGCTTACTGTTTAACAAAGGTATTTTATATATAAGGAATGCTACAAACTAATGTTCAAAGGTCATATTTTTAAAAAGTTTTCAAAAAGGATGATCATTGATTATTCCATATATGCGCATCTCATCATTGTGTATTATTTTTTTGTCTGTTTAGGTACAACGCCTCAAAACGAATATGATTTGCCATCCTTGGATGAGATAAAGTTCTATTAATATCAAGACAAAAATTAGTTACCGGTGAATAAATCTTCATATCAACTCGACTGTTTTTGTTGTTGTTTTTTTCCTAAACAAAATGCATATAGCACCAAAAACATAATTATATTGAAATATGAATGGTAATTTACGCTTTAAGTAATGTTATTAACTTTATGAAAAAAATAATTCATTACTGATAATGTTAACATTTTTAATTTTACCGTACCTTAAGCTTTTTCTGGTGTCCTTAATCTTCATTAACGGAGGTGCTGCTTTACTGTTTAGATTTGTGTTTCAGTGTTTTAACTCTGAATTTCTCGCAAAAGCTACCTAAGTCTTCTATTATATCATTCCTCTGAATTTTATGTTTAAAAACATATATGTAGTGTACATTTAATAATTAATGTGGAAAACACATAAAAGTAATAAAAGTAATATTTGTTTATTCACAATATATCGGCTTTTTCACCCATTTTTGAAGACCCACTTGCAACAGTATTGCTCCGGATTGTAAGGTTTTTACTTAAATAAATTAAGCGGGTCGTTCTTAATATATTTAGAGATGTGTATGCAACAAAACGGCAACGACTCGATTACATACATGTACATACATTGCACTCTCATAACAAAATGTAAAGAATAAGAAAAATTATTTTTATTAATCGAGAAGTTATGCCTTGATTTCGGTTCATATCACCCTCAATGTGTGTGGATTACATCGTATAGCTGGCACTTATAAACGGGCAAGTCGCGCATAGAGGAACTATTTATAAATCTGGATCGAGATCGAACGCTGGCTTAAATTTTGATTATATCTGAATTAATGCGCGTGATTAATCATCTTCATTTCCTTGTCCGTATTTAAATAATTTCCAATCAATGAACAAAATTACATGAAAGGAAAAAATAAGAGCACATAAATTTGCCTAGTGGCCCTTTTCCGATCGAGATGTATAAGGTTTGAAACTCTTTCAGCACCTTAAAAGTGTCTGTTTCAATAGAACATGTAAGCTTTAATATTGAAAATGTCGACTGGGAGTAGGATTAGCAGAGCTTTTAGAGGTTTACAGACATACTCAAATGTGTTTGTCATTAACAACATATTACTACTTACAAAAATCTTTGAGGTAAAACCAAAATTATATATTTTTAAACCTATAGATCCCTGGTATAGTTTATTTTTCTGTAGTTGACTTCTATAATCTGATGTATGGTGAGCTTGTAAGTGCAGTATTTGTCAGAGTTAAATATGAAAATATTAACTCCTTAAAAACATGTTCATTTCATTGTAAACTACAGATTATGACAGTGCTGTCAGCAAACTATTTTTGAGGAAATTGGATTTATAACTTCAATGAATCTTCCATAATGATGTGCGCGTGATTTTCCTTTGCCAGTGTACTTCCTCAAAATAAACGTAATTTCTAACGCATTTCCCTAAAATGATATCCTTTATTACATCGAGTGTAAAACATGCACGTTTTGAATCAGGAAATGCAAAAATAATTAGAAGGAAGCAAAAGACACACGAACTAAAGTTCAAAATACATGATATGTGAGAAAATGGCTTTGAGAAATTTGCTTTTGTGTGATTTATTACTTTGTAGTACATAATTATAAAATCAACAATGCTAGGAAAGAAAAACAAAAAATGTATTTGATAAAACGTGAATGACTTCGAAGGACATGTTTGAAAAGATCCACAATTCAAGCGTTAGACTCATCACCGTACAGATACTAATATTTGGGATCCGGCACTCATCTGAAGACATTCCTAGATGTTTAGGGTGAGAGGGTGTTTGTTTCCTTTTGTTTTGTTTTTTCTTTATTTTGTTTGTTTTTGTTTATTATTTATTTCTATGTTTTGTTTTTGATTACCATACATTGTCAAGTCTTTCACCTGAAGTTTTGCTATTAAAATGTTGTTCGTCTCAAAAAGATTGAAAAATGTATCCTCTTTATAGAAAAAAAAATTATTGAGGCAATGTCGACTGAATTGTATGTGTAGCATTTGGAAGGGGACCTCTACAGTGACACTAACAATGTGGTATTTATTAAATCATCCCCAATCAGCTTAATGTTGTCCACTTAATTAGCTATATAAAATATTAACAACCTCCTTTCTCGATTTGAAACAAACAATGAAACGCAGTTCATGGATATAATGAAGAACGGTGCTTTTAAGTTTTTATATAAGTGCAGATATTGATAATGGGTGCCTATTTCTAAACTGTAAAATTTATTGTCCAAGGCCAACTATTCTAAAATTAGAAAGCTGCTCTTTTGATCATCATAGTTAAAAAAAACCTTAAAGAGATTAAATGTCTGATTTTAGATAAATGTCAGTCAAATCAAATGCATATAAAGGATGTATACAAGACTATATCTACTGTCAACTAGATTTTTCAGTAGATTTCATCATGATCACAACTAACTGGGGCAGCAATTCTACTTCCAGGTTGGAGTTACTCTCATGGTAGTTTAGAGAAATAATTGTCGATTCTTTACAATACATTTCTAACTTATTATCTCACCCAGGGTACCGTTTCCATATCTTTTGGTTGCTTTCTTTATAAATACACATACCAGCCTGTTCATAAAACATACACATGTAGCAAACATTTTAATATATCCTCTTTCACAAATGTTATCTTATACTAGAAGAAATTCACAAGAGAAAGCAGAAAGCAGAAAATCTGACATGTGTTATATACTAGTACATGTTTTGCATTAATACATAGGTACCTTTAATATAGTTAGACTTTAATTTTGACTGTTAAATTAAAAAAAAAACTTAATAAAACATTATTTGACTAAAGTCCATATTTCATGACCATTTTTTCTTTAGATTATGATTGACAGTTTGTTATTGTCTTTTTTCATCTTAAAATTACGCTAAAAATTTGTAACTATCAAAGTAGTATAGAGACATATTTTAAAAGTATTTAATTTTTTTTTCCATGTGTTCAATCACAAGAAAATAAGATAGTGTACAGGTGTACCAAGTTTTGACTCTAACCAAATACTGCTTCATAATCTTGGGCCTAAGGCCATAAAGTAGGGGCGTTTCAAAACAACATTAGGTATTTATGCTTATTTATTATTTATAAGTATGCTTAAGTTAGTATTGGTGAAAGAAAAATTGAACAGAGTATAATGAAGCTTTAGCAAGAGACGGTAAAAAATGTAAAAAAAACTTATAGTTTGCATACAATGTCTTTGTTTAATTTGTTAAATGTATACTTATTCTATATTACACTAGATATAAAATTACTCCAGTTCTACGACTATTCGCTTCACACTTATGCATTCCAACATCAGACGTCTGAAATAAAATAAACATGTTTGCTTTTCTCCTAATCAAAAGCTGCTTGTTTAGTAGAGAACGTTTTATAACGTCAAGAATGAATTACTGTATCGCTGCTAAGCAGATTAGTATGAGATTGTTGACAAGGTATTTAGTCTTTCTTTGTTGCATATCTACATTACAGTGACATTTTGCAGATATCCATTTGAGTGTTGTCCTGGCTACATGTGGAATTATAATAGTAATATATGCGAACGTAAGTCTAGTCTGAATTAACTCAATTTATTAATTGCAAACCAAATCAGTAGCTGTTCTGTACGGAAGCGTATCGGGGCCTACACTTGTTGTGTTTCAACTTATAAATTCTCCTTCTTTTTATTGAATTTTCAGCATATAAAGTATTATAACCTCTTATTTATGCAAATAAATTGAATTGTATTATGTGATTTCTATATACTTTAAATCACCTTATTGACTTTTACCAGTCTTATTGCTATCTGCATTATCGACTTTAAAAAAATATGAAGTTTGAATTGTTGATTTGTGAATGTGAACAAATTATATTGAGATAGAAAATTAGAGAAAGAACAGTAAAATAAATGCTTTATAGCCATAATTATATCAATATGAATATAGCATTTTAATATAAATCAGAAACAAAGAACAGTAATTACTTTATAATAATTGCAATTAGTATAAGTATGTGTTATCGTAGGAAGAGGACTGCTGTATGATCTATATTAAAGCAGTTTGTTATGATAATCTATGTTTGGGTTACTTTCCAATAAACATGTGATATGAGTTTTGAGACAGATTCATGTAATTGAACTATGATCAAAACTACATGAACCCCTTTACTTACAGGTATTATATTACCGCCCCCCCCCCCCCACCACCAAACAAATACTAGTAAATGTTTTATTTGCCAAAGCATCGAAATAAAAAATACAATAATTGTATTTTCTTTTAAATAATATTATTTATTATACTTTCATGTTAAATACTGAAATCTGATTGGTTTAGACGTTGTTGACAATCCGTTCTCAAACCCTCAGCGTTAGCAACACTTGGCAACGGGCCGATAGAACGAATTGTTACATGCGCGTAAATTATGCGCATACGGTTCGCCGTAGAGCTCACGTTTTTTCTATAAAAAAGCAGAAAAAATTGCTATAAAATTAAGACATTCAGTATAATAAAATAAATAGTATCTGTTTGGGAAGGTACCAGTTGAAATTGATACCCCTCGAAAACCATTGTCAACCGACGCGAAGCTGAGTGGTTTTCGAGGGGTGTCAATTTCAACTGGTACCTTCCCAAACAGGCACTATTTATATACATGTAGTATGAACTGAAAACATAAGCGTTGCGTATTCTAATCATCATGATTTGATGCGAGTCTTTTTACCACGCGAATAAAGACAACACTCACATCAGATCATGGTATAATGAGAAAATGCAACGCTCATGCAGTTCGTTGATGCACGATAGTATTTGGTATCGTAGTTACATGTAGATTACATTGTAGTTGAGAGGGTGGGTGAATCATCCAATAAAATTCCTTTGAGATCGTGTAATATCAATTTGAAGGCGAAGACAGATGGGTGAAACATTGTTTAGCCTCATCGATGGGAGACCGTTGTAACAACGTGATTATTGAATCATGATCATAATTTGGGGGAAGGAATACTCATGTCTACCACCCCTAACTACGATTACAAATGCAGATATTTGGATGTTTGACATTAAAAAAAATATCTGAATTTTAGAGTTTAAATTCCTATATTGTGGATTGAATTTCATGGAGCCAATATTCGTAGATTGTTTTTTTTAAATAGGTTAATGGTAACATTTCGTGGAATTACTTGTATTATAAATAATAAATATATTTATACTATTATTCATTATTCGTTGTGGATTTAAATTCATGGATGACATTAACGAAATCCACGAAAATTAAGTATACACGATTTCCAATGATTCCAAAATGTCATTCTACATGTGTATCTTACAGCTAGATTCAGAGTGAGGTGAAACACCATCAGAACTCCCGCCCCCGCGAAATTCATTTGATCACAATATTTTTGCAATATGTTCCGAAGAAATGTAAACATATTTATGTCGATATACATATAATGTATACATGTTCATTGTTATATGTAAACATTTCTATCTCGATATGACTAAAACCCATTCTTACATTATTATTTTTAACGTATTTTGTTAAGTCGATATAGCATATAGCAAGAAAACTGATCAAATACTACACGGGGATTTAAGTTATGTTAACTCACCTCAATACAATGCAAAATGTTTACATAAATAAAACGACATTATATAAATAGTGCCTGCTTGGGAGGGTACCCGTTGAAATTGACACCCCGAGAAAAGCATTGTCAACCGACGCGAAGCGGAGGTTGACAATGGTTTTCGAGGGGTGTCAATTTCAACGGGTACCCTCCCAAACAGGCACTATTTATTTTATTATACTGAATGACTTAATTTTATAGCAAATTGTACTGCTTTTATATAGAAAAGACGCGAGTTCTACGGCGAACCGTACGCGCATAATTTACGCGCATGAAACAATTCGTTCTATCGGCCCGTTGCCATGTGTGTTGCTAACGCTGAGAGTAGGAGAACGGATTGTCAACTGCGCCTAAACCAATCAGATTTCAGTATTTAACATGAAAGTATAATAAAATAGTTTATATGTTGATAAGACGATAAAAAGTATGACAATGTATAAGTTATAACACAATAAGTGTAGGCCCCGGTACGCTTCCGTAGTTCTGATATTATTAAACATTAACGATTGGTTGTACATGCATGTGCTTATAATAATCTATCGGGCGAACTGATTTACTAATAATCTAACTACAAGCAATATCGTCCATGAGATGAAATACCATAGCAATATTCTTATTTGAGATGGTTTTTTCATTCTGTACCCATCAATTAAAAGAAGTATACAATTACGGATTACCAAAATATATATTTTCAAATTGATGTAATCTGACCTCAGTAGCCTAAATGACTACATGTACAAATAAGCTGCTCCAATTTATGCAAACCGTTCACCCTGTATCGTATTGAACGATCAAATAGAGAAAAACAAGGCAGTTTTAGAGAGGACGCATATATGCAGTAGAAAAACGTATATATTTTCATTGTTTAAAAAATATTAAGACTTACTTAAATTATTAAATCAGTTAAATTGCTAGTGATTGTGACGTTTTATAAACTAGCACCAATATTGGTATACTGTACATTGTTTTGCAGAATGCATTGCAGGATACATCGGGATAAACTGTACAAGTGAATGTCCCTTTCCTTATTACGGTGTTGAATGTCAGCAGAAATGTAACTGTAACCAGTCCTTATGTAATATATCCACTGGATGTATAGCAGCTGCAGTGTCTTTTGGTGTAAGTACATGTAAGTACTGTGATCTACTTACAGTGTTATGGATTGTTGTGCTTGCGCTAAGGTAACATTTCATCACCTGAGTGGTGTTGTCAAAAAACTGAAATAGGTTTATGACGGGAATAGTAAATATCTTAACTCTAAGGTGAGACAAATAAAAATTGCATGGGCTATGGTCTACATTTGACTACTTATGAACTTGAGACTTCAAGTGTGAGTATTCGTCACAGTGTTTAGTATATAACTGTTTAGTTATGTGGCCATCTTCAACAATAACCGATAGTAAGACAATTACCTCTTTTCTTCACTACGGTCAGGATTATGTTTATACAAAGCTTTTATTTGATTTTACAGTTCAAATGTTTTTAAATGAATTTTCTGTACGAAATCTAAACATTCTTCTACACATTGACACGCATATGATTTAAAAACATAGAACTGCATTTCATTTGTATGCACCATGTATGCATTGTTATTGAATGTAAAAATAAAAGTCGCTTTTATAAATTGTCGTATTCCATAATCGGTCATTACACTATATTAAACCTTCACTGCATACAATGCCAATAGGAGATAGGTGAAGCAGTATTGTTAGCCCTTTCCTACAGTCACGTAGATGTCTGACAAAGCATCAGTTCCTAAAAAAAATAAAAAGTATTATAATTAAGTTCATCTTTAAATGTTCGTTTAGCTAGCGCTTAACCGAACATGAATCGTTGTTGTGAATCGATAAACCAGATGATTTTGTGTTTTATAACATACATATTTACTTATACAGATGCAACAATTATGACAGTTCACGTTTAAATAACAAATATAAATAAACATAATCATATTTCAATATCACATTTTTTTTTTCAAAATATCATTCCAATATTGTCGTTCCTTGTCAGTGTTGGCAAACAACACATTAAACACATTACTCACTAGGGTAATAACTGGAGAGGAAGATTAAAATCGTGTCTTAAGTTTTACCTCTTGACCAATTTAAGGTAGGTTGCCAATTTTTAAACTTTTTTTTATAGCTTACATGTTTTTATGGATATAATTATATTTGATTTATTGTATTGTATTTTGCGAGTTATGTGACAATATTTTATTCACAGTGCATTCTTTACTTAAATAGATCCTGTACCTTTTGATCAACTCCTAAAAGTTTGATTTGGAGATCTATGTCTGTAAAAAGATGCAAATAAAGAACATACACTGTAATAAGACGGAATTCAACATTAAATGGTAATTAACCTTGAATGGCGAGGCATCTGTAAAACATCCATTACCCTTTAACCTTGTTTTCACGAATGAATTTAAAGTGCTTTAGATCTCAATTGTTTACCAATCCTTGTAAATAGAAAGTCGAAACCTCTGTGACAGATCGACTTCATGATGTTAGTATTTTAAAGATACATATATACGAAGCAGTCATATTACAGAACTAGACATTCGTTAACCATTATAACGCTCCTGTCATTTTATTATTGCAGATAAAAAATTATTGTAGATTTCGATGTAGTTGATTTCATTTTCAGACACCCAGAAAACGATGAATAGTATTGAAATCTTAACCATGTGTCAACTCAGCACCGATTAAATGACAACAAGTCATCAACCTGTCTATCGACATCTTTAGGTCCCTTCATGAAAGACATTTCTCCCAAAAAACAAATTTGACAAAAACACTTACACCCAATTTTCAGTTATAACTACCAATATTAAACAATTTTATTGAATGCCATCCGATGCAATTCCCAATGTTACCCAAGGTTTTCATTACAATGATGTCATGATTAAAGCCTCAGTCACAACTGACCGTGCGCGCTTCTACGGGTGGTGCTTGGGCGGATTTTGATTTTAAAAAATCATGCGGGACACACAAGTGCATCACTTTATATTTAAAATTCATTTTTAAATTTTACTCTCAGGTAGCTTAATCAATTAATAATATTGACTATTAATAAATAGCAATAATTATATGATACTAACTTGAAAGATACTATTAATAAACAGCAATTATTCTATGATAGTAACTTGAAAGATACTATCAATAAACAGCAATAATTGTATGATATTGACTTGAAAAATACTTTTAGGTCATAATATGAGTCAATTACAGTGCACATTTTCAAATTTGAAAGAACAAATAGATAAAATATATATACTGTTTAAAAAAAAGGAAATCAAACTGACGAGCATTTTAAACTTAAGCTGATAACGTTTTCAGTAGTATAAGAAACCGATATACATTCCAATGCTTTGTTCCCTGGCACAGAATCAAACAAAAAAAGGATATGTCTATACATTACGACAAGAATATATATGTCGCACAAAGTCACCAAGATAACTCGTACTCTGAGTAGTGTTTTGAAATGTTTCAGAAAGTTAAAGAAAGGTGTCGTAAGAAGCAATATCATCATAAAGCTAATGTAGTAGTAAAGAAGCTAACAAAGCAATTTCGACCAAAACAAGACATTAAAGTTGATGTAAAGTGTAAAAAGAAAAAAAAAATGAAATTTTAAAAACATAATTGAATGATTTGATTATGATCAACATTTTCTTTAAAAAAAAGAACACACAAAGAAGCAATAACTTATTCGGCATAACTAAGTGCTATAATTGAATCCTGTATCCAATATATTTGACCATGTGTTTTGTATTTATTAAATTTACGCTTATACTTAAAATGCATGTACCCGTGTAGAGTGATAAACCTAAGGAGACAAATTATTATATACTATTAACGTAGTAAGTTTTTTTTCAAACTTATTGTGATCAAATTCCGATGTCCAAAATGACATTATAAAATGTTTGATATAAATGTGACATGAAATTTACAAAGATTGTGTAAAATAAGACTTAGTGTATTAGTTTGAAATGGTAGAATGGTAAGCAAGTCTCCACCGGTTTTTAGCTTGTGCGAAAAAAAAACCAACAACAAGTGTTACCCCCGTTTATTCAATCACTCCCACAGTTTTTCTCTATAAGGAAAAGCAACTCCGACATGTACATCGCCTGAACATGTATGACCATTTATTTGTTTCATTGTACTTGAGGAAAGGCCCCGTCATCCTTATGAAAGGACGCAGTCTAATTTCACAATAAGCAGTAAATGCAGGAATTGAAACATGAGAATGAAACATCCAGGTTAACACAAATGCTTTAATGCTTTTTATGCTATATGTCGCATAGCACTCAAGTGCGTTGTGTAAAATATTCGGGGATCAACATTTGATTGTAGTTTTATTTTCTCATCCGATTAAGAACAATGAGCAATAGACATAGCGATTTTAAATCAATATTATTGTGAAAAAATTAAAGATTGAGAACCACTAAAACTATTTTCTAACTGACAAATAAAAACCACGTATCATAAACGGTTATATACATGTAATTACTTACAAATAAAGACAGCACATTTTAGTAATTAATTGTATTTGATCAACTTCTGATTATTTTTTGTTGCACATTTTACGAAAACTCTGGTTAAAGTGACTTAATAGATGTCTCTGCGCATGTTTAAAACAATCTGCATATTTTTCCGTGCATAAACAGCAAAGTACGTTTCTTTACAGGTCGTATTTTTGGGATGTATCGTGCAGATTTAAATATAAACCATTTTGGAATTGAAATTTGAAAATGGAATTCTTGTTCGGGTCATCAGATTAGTTTTCGACAATGTTTTTGAAGGGTTCACTTGATTACTTTACACCAAATTTGATTACGTTCATGAAAGCATACACTTTAAATACTTAGATATCTAAAATGCTGGACTGTTAACAAGGATTTGCTACTTGTCAGGAAATCAACTTACCCAAATTCATAGCTAATTATTTACATATGCTGATTTATTCCTTACATACTCTCATGATCTACCTGGTTAGTGCTAGTGCAAACACAAGGGATTTAAATTAGAACAAAGAAATATATGAACAGAACGTTTATTTTTGTTCGAGAATACGTTTACTATATTGCTTTAACATGATTGTTACTTTTGATATTTCTATTTCATATGTTGTAAATCCTTAAAAGTTTGCCTTATAGTGTCTGTACAAAAAGTGACGTTAATACATACCTATCTACACATTCATTTTTGTTAATGTAATGTTAGTTTTGTGTATGCTTCATTGACTCTTAACAACTATTTATTTACGAAGTCGAATAAATTTGGATAAAAAAAATCCACCCCCTCCAAAAAAAAACACCCCCAAAATTCCCCAGGTACCTATCTTTTGAACGATCCAAATGGAAAAGGGAAGTTTAACCAATCAGCTATTATTCAATTGAAAAAGGCGACATTCGTTTTTAGATTGAACTGTGCACGAGAAAGCCGGGGATATATACTTTTTTAAGTGTTTTGTCCGTTTTATAGAGTTCTTACATGTAAAATTATCTAAATAGCTGAGTCTTCAGGATATCGTTCTTGGTAAGAATGCCATTCATTGTTTTTGTTGTTGTTTGATTTAATTTAACATCAGAAGTTGGTGTAAATGGGTTCTTTAAATTGAAAAAAAAAATATCTCCAATATGCTTTTCCTTCTTTTTTTAATGACATACATTTCATTACATGTTTTAAAATGTACAAAATAATGAATATTGGAGAAATATTTTCGATATTCATGGAGGTTTAAGAATGCATTCCGAACGTGAGTTTTGAAGATTTTTTAAACAACAAATTGAAAGCTAAGTAAATATTGATAAATTGTTTTTAATTTAATGTTAATCAGTCATCCGTTTGCAAAGACTTAAAACCTTAGAAAAAACTGATGATATAAAACAGTGCTATCATATTGAAATTTTGAAACTTATAACTCTTATATAGATTTGAAAAATACATTAAGATAAAATTAGATATTTTGTATAATATTTTATTTATTTATCTACTTCATTCAAAAAGCGATGGACAATTGTTTTCTAAATTGAGAAATATTTTAGTACATAAATTTACCAAAATTACGTTGTTTAATAGTAACTTCTTTCCACATTTACAGAAGAGTCAGTTGAATCTCATTATATTAGTATTCCTAACAGTTCTTTAATCTGTTTTAGTACTTTCAGACCATTCGATTATAGAAAAAGCAATACCATGTTTGGAGTTGAATTGCAACAAAGATTTATCTGTATCTGGATAATATCAACAATATTATTAATCACCTTAAGCAGGATTGCTGAAACGCAAGGGATTTGTACAGAGTAAGACATTATTCAAATTAAAAAGGAAACAGGTGACACAACATAAATTTAGCTATATTTTTATTAATATACCTGAATGTTCTTACACGTTTTGTTTATTTACAGGAACATCGATGGATGTTGTTTCGGTTATTTCAGGAGTTCAGAGACAAACACGTGCAAGAGTTAGCTGAACTACTTAAAAGGATAGATCAAAATTTATCAGTCTCCGGAATTCTATGATTGATAAAGCTGTTGAGATATAATAATTATACTAACATTATAATTATGTACATTGTTTTTCAGAATGTATGTCAGGGTACATCGGACTCAATTGTACAACAACATGTCTTTATCCTACATACGGAGACGGATGTCAGGGATATTGTGACTGTAGCAAAAGCACGTGTGATGTGTCTTCAGGCTGTATAGAGATAACAACGAGTGCATGTATGTTCTGAGATATAAATTTCTTTAGGAAAACTGTTAAAGCCCTCATATGAAAGTAAGCACATTAACAAAAAACGCTTATAGAATGTTTCTGCTTTTAGATCTTCAGAACAAAGATTAATAATTGGTATAACTTCCCCTGCATCATAAAAAAAATAATTTTGTACATTTGATCGTTCAGTCTAACTACATAATATACTTGTACTATCAGATTGCATCTACAAATGTTTAATATATTCCACACGGAAACAAATCGATTACAATTACTTTAACGATAGTTCTCTGACATGAAATGCAGATAATTTCAACAGAATCATAAAGCCACGTAAAAAAATATTTAAGACATACTTTAAATCAAATAAGACGTGTTATTAATGACAAATATATGTATTATAAGCCTACACATAAAAATCGAGTTATACATTTAAACATTTTCAAATCTTTCAGACTACAAATGTAATAGACATTAAAATATAAAATTGAAGATACAAGCTAATAATTCAAAAATATTTTTGTTGTTATCATAGACCTACAAAATATCCTCTTTAAATAACTTAAAAGAAGAATATGTTCTATCTTCAACAAATTTATTAGATTACAAAGTTACATATCAAAGATATAAAAATTGAATTAATAAAGAAACAAGATATTTGTTAATGCTTTTTAAACATTAACCAAAGAGAAAACCAAAGATAAAAACGTGGCAAAATGTTTCGGAAACAAATAAATTGTAAACATTAAAGCTAGCAATAGAACCTTCGACGGATACTCACTAGGAAATGTTTCAAAGAACAAACGGGAATCAAGGTAACCAAAGGCAAATGTGCTAATTGTACCATATTCTACAGTGTTGTACTTGACACTAAATGATAACGTGTCATCTTTCGCAGAAAATTAATAATATTCAATACTAACAAAAGAAAACATTCCGAACTATAAATATAATTTATGTTTATTGAAATGTTCAGGTTATTGGGATTTTTACACTTGATGAGACAGCAAGAACCTTGTAGGAACGATTCCGCTAAAAAAAATCATATTGTGTATTTCATATTTTTTTATTTTTAATTTTATTTATTCATATGCAAGCTACTACTTGGATATTTTCTGTAGAAAACTAAATTAAGCGTAGAAAAAAAACCCAGAAAAAAGGTTTGTAGTATTTGATTACGATACAGTGATCGTACATGTATATTGCATAACACATCGCAATAAATACGCTATTAATCCCGTTGGAAACAAAAGGTAGAATTTAGCAATTTTACATGCGGTTATTCATGTTTATTTTAACGATAAAAAGATATGCTCTTTCTACATATATATAAATACGACAATTTTTTTTTTAAATCATCAGAAAACTTTCTTTCAAGTAGGCTCCACCACTCACCTGAACATACCTGAGGGAAACCGACCGGTGGAAAACATTTGTCTTTAAGAGTGTCATCCATTTCTTTGTACATCAGTGAGTCACCTGTTCAATATTGGATGCACTATTTATTTACAGCAGAAAATGATTATATTTTTACTCGTGCGACGATTATTACACAGGGAAAAGTGAATCGCATGCTTTTCATGCGATTTCCTTTTCACATGAAAATCATGTGATAATCATGCGAAAATCAGACGAAAAATTTCTCGTGCGAATATCATGCGAATATGTTCGCATGATATTCGCATGAAAATTGTACAATTTTCATGCAAAAATTTTTTTCGCATGTTTTTCATGCGATTAGATATTTGTGTCAATTCATATAAAATTTATGCGAAATTCACATGAAAATTGCATGTTTTTCATATGAAAATTAAATTATGACAAATCAATCCATAACACTATAAAAACATTCTTTCATTCATATTTTGACATACTATTGTCTTTTTGTTAAAAAATTGACATTAAGGCAATAAAACAATTGCTGTTTGTGTTGGACTTAATACAGGTATAAATAAAAAATTAGAATAAAGTTTACATTTTATTAAAATAAACATGTATTCAATACTTTTAACACACATTCACACCCACTGAGAGTTATATCTCTCTTCTTAGATGGTCAGTAAACATTAAGATTTTATTACATGTATATAAATACATGCTGATTGCATTGGTTATCATTTAAGATACATACTGTATATCTTAATATGTTTTTAAGATACAAAGAGTTTGCATGTACCAAACCTGTCGAACACAGTAAGTGAATTATATATAGTTAAATGTCTAACTATATTTAAACATAAATTTATTTCAATGCTAGGCAATGAAAATTCACTTAAAATTCATAACACTGTGATACAAGTTTTCCATGATTCCAAGTTAGATTGCACAGATGCCAGTATATTTCAAAAAATTCAGGCCTTTGTGGTCTCGAGTTTCAGTGTGTACCAATGTTATTGGACTGATGTTGGTGTAATCACTCCGGTATCTGTATTATGTGCCTTTATCCTTCCTTTTTCTGTAGCATGTCTCTTTATCCCTTTCCATTTTTAAATATATTTGTCAACCTTGTGTATATGCAAGACAAAATATAATTAGTAATAACACTTAAATAAAACAAACAAAGGTATCGAGTACATATATTACAGCTTAAAACAAAAAATTTATACACATCTGCTCACATGAGAAAAAAGAACTATTTTATTGTATCACTTACAGTATGTTTTATCAATCAAAAGCAAATGAGATTAAGAGGTAAGTCCAAGCTCTTTTATCAAATATATATGTTCATCTGTGTTTGATTTTATATATTACAAACTTTAGAAATATTCAAAACACAACACATATTTCACCGAATAAATACTTACATGGTATTATCATATGGATAATTTGTTGTGCATGATTTTCCAAGTGATATTTGTTACTGTTATAGCCATCATATATACAACATCCAACATGATATTAGAGTGCGGATCTGGGGGGGGGGGGTTCAAGGGGGCCCTAAAAAATTCAAATTTCTTTAAATTTACATTATAAAATTTCTAAAAATATGGCTCACCCCTCCCCCCCTAACCTTGTTACTCAATTAACCGTCGGACATCCCCCCCCCCCCCCCGATTTTTTTTTCTAGATCCACACATGAACTCAGATTGCAACCGCATGTTTTGAATATCTGCAGATTTATTTCTTAATCTTTACGTTTACACCGTATTCATTCATTCTTGAACTAGAAATACATGAATATAGATTTGTTATTATTTTTTTGTTACAATGCTGGGTAAACATGGTAAAGATAGAAAATGTTCCGTAGTTCTACGGAGAAAATTGACAGACCGTCTGTCAACCCGAATTTTCTCCGTATAGTTACATGCACTGTAAATACCTGCATCAAAGTTTAATAATAACAGTACATTTCTTCAGTGTTTAAACATGTATCTGACAACGTTAATTAATAAATAACATGAAAACACAGAACATGCATACACCTGAAACATCATTCATAGGGTACCTGCATGTTTACGATCCGCTCCTCTCCTATCCAGGATCAGGATCAAGAACTTTCCAATCGCTGAATAAATAATCGTACGATATATCTGACACATCTTGATGATGTTGATGTAAAATGTCTGCTGGCTTGCATCACTGATCAGCTAGCGTCAGTTAAATATGTACATAAGTTTGTACTTGTAGCTAGAGAAAATTCAGTCTTGTCTGCACATCATTTATCGCGGGAGATAACTCGAACGGGATTTCGGAAACGAGTAAAAATGTTGGCAAGCGCTTAAAAAAAAGATGCACATCAACCTGTTGCGTTTTAAATTTATTAATAATAATTATTTTAATAATATCTAAATTATAAAATCTTATCTGATTTATTGCTTTTGTATATTGCACTTATACAAAACCAAACACCATCCTAACGGTTCTCAGTACCGAAAATATACGCAATATGTGACGTCAGCAGGAACGAGACTCGAGTACAAAGTGATTCAGTGATTGACAGAGGTAAGAAACATGCCATTTTTATGTTTTATCGGAAGATCACTGCTTCCCGTTTTGATAAAAAAAAAACATCATTCGAAATTTTTGCAGAATATATATAGATTATTACATGGCAATTTTTATATCGCATCCTTTATTAGCCCGAGGTCGATGTATATCAGCCCGAGAGCCGTCAGGCTCGAGGGCTGATATACAGCGACCGAGGGCTATTATAGGATGCGATATAAAAATTGCCATGTTATGATTTTTATATATAAGTATTCCTTACAATTAACTGCGTAATGAAGATGAAGTGTAGCGTGATGATGATCAGAGCCACCTTGTAGCCCTAGCGTAATTTTAGCGTAATATTTTAGCGTAATGTTATAATTATAGGCTTATGTAATAAAATAACTAATATCTTTTTCTTTGAAGTATGAAAAAAATCCCTACACGGATATGGAGTTGGTACTATTTGGATGGAGGTGTGAACATGATGACATGCTTGTTGTCTGAATAAAAGGTGAGGATTAATCAAACTACTAAATATACTGAGATTTTTCGAGCCAATCCAAAGCTTGAAAACTGTTTATTAGATATTCTTGTTTTCTTCCAAGTTCTTTAGATAAAAACCCAAAGAAGAGAAGAAAAGATCCTTCCATATTTCTCCAGAGTGTCTTAATTTCCACCAATAAGAGCAGGTTCATAATTAAGTAAGCACAACAATTCAGTTTTGTCAAGAATTTGTGTAGGAGTTGTGAATTATTAAATAAGGAAACTATTACTGAATATAAAGATTACAATAGCTGTATAACTTATATTACTTATATTCAGATATTTATTAGATCAAACAAGAATGAAATCATTTAGTAATACATCAATAATATTTGCATAGAACCTAAAGTATGCACATGCAACTTTTGCAGAGACTCTGGAAAAGATTTTAACAATGTGACAACCAACAACATTCAGGAAACCTCAAAAGTTCATGGATAGAGTGGTTAGTAATACTTCTATGATTTAAGAGTTGTATGATAATTTGGATCAATGTTTAACATTGAAGCTCATTGAAGTGATTCAGACAACCGGCTTCAGCTAAAAGCTCAAGTGTTGATCACTATTGTCTGTTTTAATTCTTTCCCTGGACAGTCTCTGTCCCTTTGTAAACTTTTGACATTTTCTCCTTCTTCTCCAGAACAACAAATTTGTTCATATAATGGTCCCTAGGGTTGGGGTTGGGCCACAATAGAAGTTGTATTTGACATTTAGAAATGTTTTTCTAAAAATTGAAACAACAAAAGGGGTTTGATGTTTATATGAGGAAAAATTCGAAAATCCTTTTAAACAAGATGTACAGTTCTCTTCAAAGTTGTTCAAATGTTTTGTATTTGGCAGCATAAAGTAGATTTGATAAGTTATGGCTATTGATGCTCAGGTGAGGGCTTTGGCTTATATGTAATAATTTCACAAACTGAAAGCATAAAATAACAAACATGTATCAGAGTGATAAAGTGAGAATGGTAGTATTCGGATATGACATAGAGAAATTTACTGTATCTGATCAACATGATCAAATCTGCTTTAACGAGCATTGATCATGTTACCAACTGCATATCATATATCAATGAATTTTGTTCATATCTTCCAATATAAATAATGCACATTCAAAATAGATATGCCAATAATGAATAGGAAATTTTTATGTACACTGCATTATGTAAATTTCCTTGTAGATTGATGAAGCAACATACCTTTTTGAGAAGAGGAAGAAGAAACTTGAAATTTGTTCTCATCTGAATAAAGAGGATTATCTGAAGAAGATTATTGTCATTGTTTTCTGTTATCTCTGTATGAAGCAAATCGATTAGGACTTCAGTTGTTTTTCAATAACAGATTATATTCTCAAATTTAGATAAAAAAAAATCATAGAAGATTTCAATATTATTAAATGAAGCTGCATAGTATTTTGTATGAAAATAGCATGGTGTTCGCATGACATTTGCATGAAACGACAATGAAATATAAGATATACATTTTCTCATGAATATCGTGCGAAATTTTAATCGCATGATATTATGTCAAAATCGCATGAAGTTTTCGCATGAAATTCATGTGTGTTACTTTTCGTCTCTTTCTCATGCGAAGAATTCGCATGAACTTCATGCGAATTTCATACGAGATTCATGCGAGACACTTTTGCCTGTGTAAACTTTAGTAAAGATGATGCATTATCTAACATATTTTATTTTCTTCATTGCTTGTGTGTAAATTATTTATAAAAATTAAACCTAGCGGAAGACGATTGTGTTGTGCTGTGTAGTGTTGTAAAGAGATAATGCTTTTGAATTTGAAAATAAAATATTGCATACGACACTCCTTCCATTAAAAAAATGTACGTAAATGTAGGTATACATCCCGTGATTACTCCCCATACACCAACACATCAGTTAAATGGAAACATCAAATAGTGAAAGTTTTATTTTATCAAAATTGTTTTATAAATATATTTTTAAAAATAGGAAAATAAAATCAAATAACCCATATATTTATTCTAAAGTAAAAAAAAAATGTATTGCATCTAAGGAGATGGTTGAATTTGTGTTTTTTACCCAATGGATACTAATCGTTTACTCCGATTGTGTTTTGCTTAGTCAGCTGACTCTCATTTGTAGTCAATATAGATTAAATATCTCCATTTTTTATAAAGATGTAATGATTGGTGTGTCTGATGGTTATATGATAACTGGTATGATGACACGTGTGTGTGTGTGTGTGTGTGTGTGTGTGTGTGTGTGTGTGTGTGTGTGTGTTACCTACACAATGTAGACTATAAATATAAGCATATTTAAAACTTACGAAACGTAATAATAATACGTACATGTTAGATTAGATTAAGACTATATAGTTCATTTGAACTCAGGTTTGTATAATGTTTTTATTCCACATAAATTGATAAGAGATATTGTAACATTAATGGTCGAATTTGAAAGCTCTTTTTAAGTGTCTATGATATCTAATTTTAAGAGTCTTTATTATTCGGTCGTCATCATCATACGATGATGCAGTGTTATTAAAACGGATTTTTTTGCGCTAATTTTTACATACGATTTGCATGCTTTCGCTTGTTTTAATGTGTTATCTAAATAGGCGATTTTTAAATTCAACTTAAATAGATGACTATACTGGTAATAATGTAGTCATAATGAAGTCATAATGCAGTAAGCAAATTCTTATCATTCAAAAGACAATAACATTTCTATATTAGTAAACTTAACATCAAAGCTTGGCGAATGTGTTATTTCAATCTTTCTAAGTCTTCCCAAGTCAAGAGTTTCTGATCCGCTTTGCTTTACATTAACCATTGACGGAAAGAACCAAAACATATCCTGGTTTACAATTGCACCATCTATAAATAGTACTAATTTTTGAACATTTGTCAACCCTAGTCTTGACCAACTAACAACAATGCGTATTAAACAGAAAAACTACAACAATATATCTGCATCCATGAACAGGTTTTTCAAATTAATATAATTTGCAGAAAAGACGGTTTAACTTGGACTAAAAACCAAAGAAGTACATGTACATATAAGTCAAACTGTTACTAGTCTGTCTCATATTTATGTCAAAAGGTCTCAACATTAATCGATAAGAAATTAACATCATTTTTGAAACAAAGTTTCTTGTTGGATCATTTAAAATTCAAAGAAACCAACCAGTGAGCGGGGTTTCTATAACGCCGTCAAACTCTGCTAATTGGTCTTGGATTTGTGCGAAGTGAAGCGGATCGGAAAGCATTGACTTGAGAAATTTGTTATTTCATGTAGTCAAAATACTGGGTTAACAACTAGAGCTTTGGATCAGTGTATGGCATCTAAAATCATATGGGGATATTTAAAAAAAAAAACTAACGCACAGACAGATAATTTTAAGATTCCAACAAGAGTTAATTATTTTTATAAAGTTTGTTATACGTTCCTTTTAATTCACAAAGAAAAGTTTTTGTGACCTAATTGTTTTATGAAATATGGTATTATGTGTCGCAATTTGTTTTCAAAACATCAGTTATGTTCTCTGTCGTTTAAAAATGACACCCTGCAAACGCGTTTGAGTAACAGATGATTATTCAATAGCTACCGATTAAACCGGAGTCTATTTTAGATAAAAGTTTAATCAATTTCGTTCAGAAAGTACATGATATACAATTAAAATTCATGAAACATGTGATCAACTGATTTAATTGAGAATGATATTATGTAGACAGTGAATATAGTTGGGGAAATTGATTATAAAATAAAAATGAATTTCCTTTGAAATTTGATAAGATGTAAGTGGTTTATTTGTATATGAGTGTCGCTTGTTAGTTTTCAATCATATCGTTCACGTAATCAACGTAAAAGTTATAGTGACAATGCACTCATTTATGATCATGAAAAAAAATCCTGTCACATTTAATGTCCAAACTGTTTGCCGTAGTTTTTACCTGTATATATATTTTAATCCAAATCGGGTGTCCATAGATTTATTTTTAGTACCACTGGTTAGGCATTTAATGACCCGTGCTGGTGTAGTCAGTTTGGGGGTAGCAGGCACCTGATAAGGACATGATGTCTTGTACTAGGGTTTGTTCAACTAAATATTTACATCTGAGCATATTCTAACCAGGTTCTTCTCACTTCTGAGGTAAGAGAGTTTTATTTTAAAGTTTGTTTATTGTTAATTTTCATTTGCAAATGACAGCCAAGTTCCTTTTTGTGTTTTGTTGATATTTTGTTCCATACAGTTGTCTTAAACTTAAAATATTGTTTACATACTGGTAATGTTTATAAAGTATACAAAGCTGTGAAGTAACAATGCTGCGTAAACATTGTAAAAAGTGTGAACAGTAAATGCGTAAATTCAGTGTACAAGTAAACATGCTATTTGCATAATATATATAGTATGTGTAAAAGTACAAGTATCAATATACATGTAAAAGTAAAAAAATATATAAGTTAAAACATGAGTAAAAGTATGCATGTATAATATAAGTAAATACATGTAAAGTATATGTGTAAAGTAATTTATATGTATGTGGAAAAACGTGCATAGTATATAAACCAAATGTATGGTATATACAGTTATGATATGTATACTATTAATAGATCCCAGTATTGCAGTACCACAATTTGCAGTATTCCAGTGTCCAGTATTACCGTATTCCAGAACCACAATACTTGAGTATTCCAGGAACTCAGCCTTTAGGAAAATGGAACCACCCTAAACATTCACCAACTTTGGCCTGTATAACACGGATACACGGACGGATGGTTTTGTGAGCCCCCCGAGGCCGCCATTACGGACCAGCCAATAAGTGACACAAACTGTTTCTATTAAGAAAGAGGATTTTCTATTCGTGTCCTCTTTTTTTCAGTGCAAAATGAAAAATGAACACAACGCAATAACAGAAATGAACATAATTTTTTTTCATTTTGGTCGTTGAATACAACATCAATTGGTGAATCCACCATCTTTTTTTCACAAAAGCACATTTTACAGTATCTTTAAACCTTCATATTCCACAAAAACAGTCAAAATATTGGTGACTCCACCAATTTTATTCATCGAATATCTCCCTTACGAATAAAGATGTTCTTAAACATGCACATTTTCACATGTACATGTACATGTATATTGTCCTTTCTGATATATTTCATTTTATCAAATAAAATATAAAACATGAGTTGTATATTTTATTTGATTAAATGAAATATATCAGATAGGACAATATTCTCCTTTTTGAAACAAAAAACTTGCATTCGCGCCTGAATATTGAGAGAGAGAGAGAGAGAGAGAGAGAGAGAGAGAGAGAGAGAGAGAGACTGATACAGAGAGAGAGAGAGAGAGAGAGAGAGCTTACATAATTTTGTTGATTTTGCTGCTAGTTAACTGCATGTATGACGTGCTGATCATTTACATTTACTTATTAATTAAGACATTTTGCCAATAACTTAAAAAATACCAACACCAGTGGCAATGTTAATGAAAGTATCTTAAGATATATCTTACGACATGTCCTACATTTAGGGATATGTCTTAAGACATATCTTATGACCACTCGAAGACGAATCATAAGATGTAAACCGAATCTGTCTTACGTATCCTAAATTAAGAATTCTTAGATTGACCAAATTTCCTTTTAAACAATAAAATATCAACAAAATATAATGTGAGAAAGTATTTAAGTGCTGTGAATGTATATCATAAACATAATTGAATATTAAACAATTACATTTTCAAAGATTTCTAATGTGTTATTTGATTCACCAATGACAATTATTTACTTTTTTTATTACCCATTACATTTACATATGTAAACGCGTGCCTTATATTCTTTTATCATCGCCAATTTTAAATATCAGTGAGCCTTGGTCGCCTTACTTAGAATCGAAATTCTCCGACACAAAGTTTCAAACATCCTAACAGGTAATGGTACAAAATCGAACTCATGTAACTCCAGGGTGAGGATGGAAGGAGATGAGAATTTTCAAAGCAGAAATCGTCTCTGCATAGTGGAAACTTTAGGTTCTTCAAGTGAATCTGATATTTTTAAACTGTACTGGTTTTATGCATTTCTTACCAGGTAGATGTAGACAATGGTGTGTACATGCATGTAAATGTATATATAAATACATGTCATAATAACTATCATGTTTTCATCAAATTTAAATTGCTTGTATATTTTTTTTCTCACATTATTTGGATCTATAAATTATATTTTCGATCAAACATAATTCTTCTCATATTATTTTTTTAATAAAATTGAAATTGCAATAGGCTTACTTAGATCTACATGTAAATATTAGACGGGAAATCTTCTAAAAATTTAGAAAACGGATTTCGTACTCAATATATGTAACACACGCCATCCGTGGATTAGGGGGAGGTTGAATTCAAACTAAATAAAATAACATAGTAAAGTTACTGAAACTAGCGCTCGGATCCCCCCCCCCCACCCTCCTATTGCCGACATTCAAATTTAGATATTATCAAAAAATTGTACTTGTTACCCCCCCCCCCCCTGTAAAAATTTCCGCAAATAATTCATTCTGTATCTTCTGACAACATCCAAACGTCTAGATCTATTGTTAGGATGATTTTTAAGATGAGTCGTAAGTTGGGATGGCAGATACGTTGGATCTGATAGTTTTGTCTTTAATGTGCATACACTAGAGGTAAATGTGCATAGACTAGCGGTTTTTTTTACATTTATGTATCGCGACAGATTGGTTTCCAACCAACCTTATGCATAATTTGTAAACAATTAACACATTGTGTAGATACGTCTTTATGCATATGGATAAATGATTTATGCATAAAACGGGGAAGATGAAGGGGGGGGGGGTGACCCATACCAAATTATTATTTTTTTCAAAACAGTATTTTATCTAAAATTCTTCTTTGGGTCAATAATAAAATAAAAGTGACCTAAATCACAAAATTTAGAGATACAAAACGCAAACAAGATGTAATTATAATCGGGGCGGTTATAAAGTCTCCCAAACGCACGCGGTCATCATTGGGGGTAGACCCACATGGGTCAAACTTTACAGACAAAAAGATTTGAAACTTGATTACTTCTATTTCTGAAGTTTCGTGATGTTTTCCAGGGATCATTTACTATATATCAGGCGAACCAACATGACCCAAGGAACAAGAATATATATGGTTAAGGGGTGGGGATCTCAACCGTTTCAAGATATTCGGGCACTTCCTGTTCGAGGAGGGTCAGGAGCAACCCCAGGGCCCATGACCTACATACCATGTGATGCCCCATCAACACAAGGAACAAGAATATATATGGTTAAGGGGTGGGGATCTCAACCGTTTTCAAGATATTTGGGCACTTGATGTTCGAGGGGGGTCAGGACCATCCCTGGGGCCCATGACCTACATACCATTTGATGCCCATTAACACATGGAACAATAATATATATGGTTTAGGGGTCAGGATTCTTACAGTTTCTAAAATATATGGTCATTTCCAATTTCTGGGTTTTGAGGATGACCCCAGGGGTCAGATCTAATAAACCATATATATTGCCTGTTACAGTCAATATATGATTCTGAAAACCCTATATTAATAATTTTGTCCGTTTTCAAGTTATTAATAACCATTTACAATAGAGTCTGCATTTTTTCTCCCATATGGTTCAATGTTAGACCACACACCCTTTTGACCCCCCAGAAAAGTAGTTGGCCAACCCTAAATGAGAAAAATAAAACAAGGGTGCACAACTACAATGTAGATATGCAGGCCTATCGTATCCTAGAGGTTTGTACAATTCTGTTCAGCCATCTCTGAGAAACGCGACGGACAAGTACAGAGCGGGAAAGAAGGAGGAACCGTACAAAAACAATAAATCTCCAAACTTCGTTTGGGATACTTAAGTATATCCACTTACTGGTTTGATATTAAAAAAAAGGTAGTTATTTTTTTTCATTCATCTGCATCAGAATGAATTATGGCCTCGTACATTACATATATCATCAATTTTTTTTCAACAATACCCTCTACTACAACTTTTCATTTTGCAGTTGTGTTTTATTTAAATATTAAGGAATAGGTTAAGAAAGCTATTTTAAAAAATCGGACACGGTATATATCAAAATGAACTTAATATCATGGTTCAAGATATTAAGCATTGCATCAAATTAATGTGTAAATGATGGTATGTAGTTTCCGTGCTTGCGCGGGATGTCAACTACGTGTAGTTTTATTGATACGGAAGGGACCTCTTAATCATAAATTTTTCTTCTCTTGTTTTAATTGCTGAGAATCATATCCTCGGTACTCTTTGCTGCTGTGAAAACATTTACCTTTTTAATAGGTTCTTTTTGTGGATACCGTCCTTTACAAAAAAAAAGGTCATTTGGAAATCACTTCAGGTGCAAGATTTTCATTATCAGGATCACAATTGTTTCTCGAAACTTCTTTACAATTGCTTTTAAATCTGGCATACATGTTAAAAGAATTTCAGGAAGTCGCTGGAAATCTCGATTTCTTTTTGATTCGGTTTTACATACAGCACAGAATCCAATATTTTTGCCAATATGTCCCTCCTGTCCATAAAAAAGTTGCCTGCGCTGTAATGCCGTCAGTTACATGTGTATCTACACGTAGCGACCTACAGCACACCGGCGTTGAAAATGTGGTTGGAACTGCATGTCAGTTTATGTTAAAGCTGCGGATCCTGGTACATGTAAGTTGAAGTTAATGGACACTCACTTGACCGAAATGGGCGTTAATCGTACACCTGGTACATGTATCTGCATCAATAATAATCCGTTCCTGAATTTCTTAAACATTTGCTAGTAATGCCCAGTGCAGAAAGGTTTTATTTGGAACGATTATCGACATACAATTACATGCAGCACCACCAATTAGGACCACTGTACAACTCAATCGATCCGGCTGTACTAAAACCCGATTGACACTCCATCGGGTTGTTGTCCTCTAAATGGTAATTTACTGAGTAAAGTCCAATTAGCGCTTCATCATTTATCATAGATCTGATATACATTTTGATTCAGATCGGTGATATCGGACAGACTTTCCGATTCCGACTGATGTACATAAGAGTTTCAACAATTTTTGAAACAAACAAACACATGTATATGTAAAATGTGCAAAATGACAAATTGATAATAAATGTAGTTAAGACCATGGAAGCTAAGTAAATCCCAATGTAAAATATTAATGTACATGTACCTACATGTTGCAAATTAACCCCCTTTGAAGCACATGTATATGTAATGCCTGAAAGTGATTTAAACAATATAAAGATGACAAGTGAGGAAGTCCAATTTTTGTTTACTTGCATGGTATATTTCCCGTTCGTTAAAATCGTTTCCTGTGCATGCATAGATCGTTGAACTTCCTCATATAGAAACGAAGTTTACCGCCTCTCTCTCTCTCTCTCTCTCTCTCTCTCTCTCTCTCTCTCTCTCTCTCTGAAATATGATTAAACATGATAAAGTAAGTTCAAAAGGAAATATTCCGATAGTTTCAACTGACTTTATGTCTTCATGTAAATGGGTAAATTGCAAACCCTTGTTGCATTTATTCACACCTAAGCCAGATACCCCATCCCTCACACCCGCACATGTGTTATACGTGTGGATACACCATTGTATATATTATATGTGTTTTATCATGATGAACAGATTAGTTGTTGTGATCCCGTGTATAATAAATCGTAACTGAATGAAAAGAATTCAGCGAACGCGAGAGTAACTACATGTATATAATTTTTTTTAAACTGACCTTGAAAAAAAGTTATTCAGATTTAGCAAATCAATTTAACCCTAACCCAAATCCTGACTCGGGAGAAGTTTGTTTCAGTCTGGCGGACTGGGAGCACTAAGACCAGTGGCGGATTCAGAGGGGGGCGCACCCGGCGCGCGCCCCCTCTACGATTGTCAAAATAAAGTTAAATCATACTCCTTTGGGCAAAGAAAATGTATAACTTGCGAGTCATAATTATGAACTTTTTGGGATTTCTCTACATTAAACTGATTTCAACGGTGTGGTATGAAAAAAAACCCCGTGTGTAACGTACATAGACAGCCCATTTTAATTACCCTGTCATTGGGTTCAAATGTGACGAGTCACCCACCTTTAAGTAAATGGTTATACTAGCTATGTTTAACGACTCTTCCATGTTTATTATACAATACAAGCTATATGATACATGTACATGTATCATATGCAGCGGCCTTCCCCGTGAAGTGGATAAATCGTATTTTACCCGATGAAATTCTCCGTTGGCGTCAATATCTACACTCGATGTCAAAATCCGGGACCCCCCTGTGAAGCAGAAAAATCGCACTTTACCCGATGAAAACCTCTACTACAAAATCAGCACTCGTCAAAATCGGGGGACCAAAGCGATTTCGCTGTCTTCATGGTCGGTCTCGGTTAGGGTTAACGATCACCCAGAGAGAGAGAGAGAGAGAGAGAGAGAGAGAGAGAGAGAGAGAGAGAGAGAGAGAGAGAGAGAGAGAGAGAGAGACTGATACACAGAGAGACTGATACATAGAGAGAGAGAGAGAGAGAGAGAGAGAGAGAGAGAGAGAGAGAGAGAGAGAGAGAGAGAGAGAGAGAGAGAGAGACTGATACAGAGAGAGAGAGAGAGAGCTTACATAATTTTGTTGATTTTGCTGCTAGTTAACTGCATGTATGACGTGCTGATCATTTACATTTACTTATTAATTAAGACATTTTGCCAATAACTTAAAAAATACCAACACCAGTGGCAATGTTAATGAAAGTATCTTAAGATATATCTTACGACATGTCCTACATTTAGGGATATGTCTTAAGACATATCTTATGACCACTCGAAGACGAATCATAAGATGTAAACTGAATCTGACTAACGATTGACCAAATTTCCTTTTAAACAAAAAAATATCAACAAAATATTTTTGTTGAGGTATCAACATGTCGTAAGATCCCCACATAGACATATCAAAATCTGGAAGTTTTGAGAGAGATAAAAAGAGAAAAAAGAAAGAGGTAGATAATTTTTCGAGTAAGTACAGCTTTGTAATTCAGAAAGGATGGCCAATAAGGGGGGGGGGCTTCAAATTCAAGTTTCGTGACATCCTTTTGATACAGAAATTGTTTCTGTTTTTAATCATACATCAAATTAAGGTGGTTGCAATTGCTGTTCAATTAAGAAATAATCACTGAAGAAAATGGTTTGCGCTCATGCGATAACAATTGAGACGTCAAAAAAAAAAAAGATTTCTTAGCCTACGTTTTCGCTATTTTGTAGGTTGATTTAAGGGAAATAAAATGCATTTGCAAATATCTACACAATATACTATATTTATACATGTAATTAATGATTTTACATCGTTCATACGTTCATATACCCTTAAATCAAATATGTATATGTAAAATAAATGAGATGGAAATGTGTGAATATTTCCGGAATCAAAATAAATGTTTACTTCAATAAAATCACGGACTGTGTTGACTCTATGAACTAATGACAGACTTCAAACCGTAAACCATGTTTAATTCGTCAAACCTCTGACTATTCCCTGGTCATCGTCGGTACCATCTGACAGAGGTGTGCCGACAGACCTTCCATATATAGAAGAATCGTTGTTCCTCCGAGTCAACGTCAGGATCGACAATACTGCACATACTTTTGGTTATTAAATGTTTTTAAAGTAAGAGAGAGAGAGAGAGAGAGAGAGAGAGAGAGAGAGAGAGAGAGAGAGAGAGAGAGAGAGAGAGAGAGAGAGAGAGAGAGAGAGAGAGAATGAATGAGAGAGGATTACATCCTTACAATTTATAAGCTAACTATAGATCAATTATAAGCGTATAAGGAAGCTTTATGATACATATCCCCAAATTACACGAGGAAAACTTAGATCAGTAGTTTTATTACCAGCTTCCTTGGAAGACGGTATAAAAAGTTGAAATAATTTACAGTCTCCGGGTTGTACACTTCCTCTCCTTTGTGATTGGTAGAAAATACATGATGTGAAAATTTACATTTATTTCATTGGTTGAAAAACTGTTCGGCGCAAGGGAGATAATTTTCTGATGATCTATTTTACGTACGACTTAACAATTTTCGTAGATTTTAAATCTTAAAAGGTGAGAAAACGAAAAAAGCAATAAGATTAGCTATCAATGAAATTCAGGCTTTAATTTTTCAGTACAACTAGTTGAAAGCAATGTTCTTTAATATCTATTGAAATTTTTGTTCTTTTCTTTTTGGATTGTTTATGCAGGTACAAAAATGTGAAAAATTGATACGGTATGTCTAATATCAGTAAAAAAGATACGGTATCGGGTAAAACTAGAACCATTTTAACAGGAGCTTGGACTTTGGGTAGTTGTGGCAAACAGCATTGTGGGTAAGGCCTGTCTATTTCATTTTTGGCCATACAACCATGGCTCTTTGAAATCAACTAGATTTGTCTGGCTTTTGAGCTAAGACTACGCAATCGGTGTATATTTCGCTTGAAACCAGCGTCATTTTTAACTTGTTTTCACGCAAGAATAGATAGTTACGTCCTACTGAAAGTCCAAGGTCTTGTTAAAATGGTTCTAATATCAGTAAAACAAGTGCTGAATGCTGTGGTATTAGGTTTGATTTTATTAAAATAATACGACCCTTCCTAAGATCTCTTTTTTCCTCCTATAGTCGATCTCAACTCACAAACATGTGGTACGCATTTGTCAATTTTAGGCACGCACTTAAGATACATAAAAAAAGTTTCAAAAGCCATTGCATGTACAGGAAGGCGACCTTATTTATAAAAAAGAATTGAATTTTCTCTGACAACTTAATGCTGTTTAAAGTTTGCTCTAAAGACGGTAAGCTTTTTTAAAAAGCTAAACTTGTTTTTAACAACATCAGAGAAAACATTTTCCTTGAACATATTCTTCACATGCACATTTACGACGTGTCGTTAACAACCATGCCTGCATTTATATTGCATAACGTTTGTCTATCGATGGAGGTTTCTTTACTTTTTCACTTGATGTCATCTTACTCGTCTGATGATTTTCTTTGTTGCTTAACTATTTAATATCAAAGAATATTTCTAAGCGATTATGTAGATTTTATATAAATTTAAATCGCCGTAGGATCTGTTTAAAGATCTTTATAAAAGTTATTATCTTTGTGTCGCCTCAAACGCTAACGTACATGTACCTGTCTGTCCGTCTCTCTCTCTCTCTCTCTCTCTCTCTCTCTCTCTCTCTCTCTCTCCATCTCTCTCTCTCCCTCTCTGAGATAAAAGTAACATCTCTACCGTTTACCAAAACACTTGAATAAAATGAGAGAGAGAGAGAGAAAGAGAGAGAGATTAATAAATCGTAGAACATAATGAAAGAAGACACGTTTGAAAAGCTGTTTTTTAATCTAGACTGAGTGAGTGGTCTAAGGTGCGGCCTTAATTAGTGTAGAATGATTGCCGTGGAGCCATGCTGTGTCGTTTTTGTATTAGTATAAACAGGTCGGTCCGCGCTATTGAATTGTTTCAGATGTTTCCAAGCTTTGCATTTCGTGGATACAAACAACGTATTCGATTACTGCATGTACTGTAAATCATGGATGAAGAGGAGAAAAATCCTAGGTCAAAGGTACGTTTTTAAATTGTTGAAGTCAAACTATGAAGAGGAAATAAACTACTTTGAGTACTAATTGGTCGTCACGAATATTTTCTTTTTTTTCCAACTTAAAAAAATATAATCTAAAGAATTCCCTATATTTATACTAACGATGTGGATGCCGAGAAAATAGGTCAAGGAACAGACGATTGTGAAGATTACTCTGGATGTTTCCGTTATGAATAACAGATCATGTCGTGAACAATTTAATTATCTGTTGGCAAATTACTTTTTAGTTAAATTTGGAATTTCTATTTCAAGCAGTGCATTTAAAAAAAAATATCTCAATAACATTGGTGATAATCTCGGCATTTCACTCGGCGATATGTCAATTTTTGAAATATATCTGCATTGACCATGTTAAGAGATGGATCAACATCACTGCCAATTTAATTTAATGCTCCTTCTTTTCCCTTTAGAGGACTCCTACAAAGCCTCCTCCGTTATGTGCCGTAATTTTCTCGAACACCTTGTAAAAGGCTTCACGCTCGGACTCGGAAGTTGCTATGAACATTTCCCTACCTTTGAATCAGATGTTCAAGTTCCTACTGATGAATCTACTGGATGAAAAATCCATTCAAAAGCATTACCCGAAGGTAGGTTTTCATACACTATACATTTATAAAATATATCCTTCGATCTAAACCCTTTTATAAGTTATGATTATGTTTATAATCTTCCTTTAAAGAAATCACAATATTGTATCAATATTGAGACATGAAGCTAGAGAACTTAGAGCTAGATAAATTCGTCGTAGTCTTCAAAGGTCTGTCAAAGAAAACACAAGTACATGTACATGTAGATCTAGAACGGATTGATTTTCAGAAACTGACGTTTAGTACAGGTTACATACAAATTCAGAACATTTGTGGAAATTCGAAAAAAACATACCTTTAGTTTAATGTGGTGCATATTAATGATATTTTTGCCTCTAAGATTATAAAACATGTTTTAATGTTGGTGTTTGTTTGGTGGATTGCTTTGTCTATATTGATGAAAAAAATGAATTGCAAATGTTATCTCATATTCTGATTCATAAAACATGGATCTCGAATCAAATTTTAAAATAAAAACCCCCACCAATTAAGTGTCTTGTTTATATTGATATTTGCTTTTTAATGATTTAGTCATATAAATTGTACATGTACATGTACATGTAGTTGGGATATAAACAAAATCGTTGTATGGATTAAATGAACATAGCTCATTCTACAGTTAAATATTATTGCCATTCAGAAAAATGTTTTTTTATGTAAAGTTTAAATACAAAAATCTGCTTTTACGTTTAAAACTCAACGTCACTGAGGATCACATAGTCTACAATAATGTATGACAGTTAACAATCACATGTTAAATAATTCGAGATTACGTGAAGAATTAATGTAGAATTGAACTACATGTATTTACAATCTCCCAGAGCTCTGATGCAAAACAGCGATCTGATTTTGTATGCATCAAACAGGAAACGTTCTGTGTGCAGCAATATTCATTTTTAATATATCTGTAACAATACCAAATATTCGAGGTAAATCCCTGTTGAAAATCGAATGAAATGATGAGAACTATGTTCAATTATATAAAAGTTGCAATATAAAAGATTTTAGAACTTGTAGTATGCAATGCCCTTATAGTAAGTAATTAAAAAATCCCTTAATTAACTACTTGTCTATAGACTGAATTAAAAATCTGTCGAAATGAATTTTTGACATCCACACAAAAATTGGACTTTCATCTTATCCATATCCAAATGGAGTGCCTTGCCTAACTCGGCCGGTATACACACTGCGCATTATCTCATTATTTCATCTAAATTCAATCGCTTAGTTAATGCTTTAGTTTCAGACAGAGTGGTTGATAAGATGGTCAACACTGAATAATCTTGCTGTGTCAGTAATTTCCGGATGCTTTGTTTTAAAAGTTCCGAGTTCTAATTAAGCCTTGCTGAGAAGGCACTACACTTTTTGTTTTCTCATTTAATCTATGCAATTTGGGAAGCATTTATTTAATGTTGACACCATTGATTTTGATACCTCCTAATATTAACTAAGTCACAAACTTATATTAAAATAATTAAGATTCGATAGACTAGAAAAGAGGTAATATTTATGCTGACGACCAACTTGAACTTAATATTGAATGTTTATTATTGAAATTTGTGCGGGGGGGGGGGGGGGGGTTACTCATGACAATAACGATTATCTGATATTTTCTGCGGTGATCAAATGCTCGCTTTATCGCAACAGTTATATCCAAATTTGTTTGCTATTTTTTTTTTGATCACAGAAAATGACTAACGCTAATACAAGAAGTTACACATTTTTTCAATTTTGTGACACGCGAAAAAGTTCGGATATAAAGTATAAAAATAGCCTCGAAAAATCTAAAATGTAACATACTTTTTAAAAAATGTCCAATTAAACAGCATGGCTTAAGTTACTCATATTATAATTTTTGCCGTGTTGCTTCATGTGAATAAAAACGTTGTTTCCCCAGCTTTAAAATAAATAAAAAATACAACATAAAATAAATATGCATGACGTGTACACGAAACAATGAAATTTCAAATTGCTATATCATGAATCAAACTTTGCGACATTTTGATTCATAAAGTTAAACGCTAAATATTAATAATGAATCAATTATTTATAAAAGTTTTTACTTTGTAAAATTGTGTCCTATTCAAGATTTGATTTCCATCGAGATAATGATAACAACTGAATCTGTTTGTTCTATATTAATTAGGTTTATGCAGATTTGCGTAAGTTAAAGAAAAAATATTTTTGACAGTCTCTATGTTTGTTATTTTTAAATTCATCTGTATCCAAATTAACCACATTTTAATTGAAATTCAGACCTCATTGATATAATCAAAATATATAAATTTTGCAATTAACAAGAACTTCTTTAAAAATCGTCAAATGAATTCACAGGCAGTTAATATATAAATTATGGGATGGAAAAAAGTAAACCCAAATCAATGTTAGATGATAGACATTAATGGGCTTTGTGTGTTGAACCAGATTTCTGTGTATATTATACTGTGTCCGAATTTTTACTTATTTGTTTTTCTTGATCTATGGTTTAAAAGTGAAATCAAGTAGCAACTGGCGGGATATTCAGAGAAGTAGACGGTGATAAACATCTATACTACTACATTAAAATAAAAGACTAGAATTTTTGGGCTTTAATACCGAGAAATCGGAGAAGTACTGTCTGTCATGTATACAACACATGTTTGTTAACTGTTTATTAATCAGCATCAATTACATGCTTAACATAATGCTAAATGAGGCAATGTAATTAAACATATTGATAACAATGATTACATAATGATTAGATAATTCTTACTTTGATATGATTTATAATTAACTTGTTCTTTAAATATGTCACATCTCCCTTTCTTTCAAGAATTTAGTTTTTATTAAATGAAAAGAATTTCGAGCGTTACTTTAAATGTCTAATAAATGAAAATTCACTATTTTGTAAATTGTTCTGCCAATTACACAGCTCCATCGCCGAATCCTTTGGAATGAATACACAAGTTGCACCGATGCTCTATCTGAGCCACTACAACTTTCACTGATAATTTCAAACAAAAATAATATATATAACACATTATTTATCACTGATTTCACATCTAATCACGGAATCTCGATGGAACTTTAACTTCACGTCCGGATCTGGTCTTCATTGGACTCTGAATCTTCTGGGGCGCATCCTTCTGGATCCTCTCTGCATTACCAGTAATAGGTTTCTTATCAGGTTTACTGTCAACACGATCCATAGATCCATGCTGGGTGGTATGATCTAGGAATGGCTGAATTTCCAGGTTTTCTTCTTCTTCTGTCACTTCCGCAGGATTAGAGTTTGTTGGCCTTAAGTCTCGTCTATTTCTGCGATATTTCCTGCCATTGTTTCCCTTCACTACATAGGAACGTGGCGATTCATGTTTCCCTGCAACTGATCCTTGTATCCACTGATCATTGTGTTTGATCATAACTTTTTCTCCTGGAATCAATGGTTTCAAGTCAGATTTTGGAACATGTTTATCAAATTTCCTTTTCTGCTTGGCCTGGCGAGTCTTTAGACTTTCCTTGACAAATTCAGCATTCTGTGGTTTCAAAAGTGTTGCTGATACAGGTAACTTAGTCCTTAACTGTCTCGCTAGAAATAACTGAGCTGGCGATAATCCAAGTTCTTCTAAAGGTGTGTTCCTATAATCCAAGATTGCCAGGTAAGGATCTTTCACTTTTTCGAGTAAGTGTTTAATTGTTTGAATCATTCGTTCCACTTGTCCATTGGATTGGGGAAAATGTGGACTAGATGTCAAATGGCGAAATTCATAGTCTTGGGCGAATTTCCTAAATTCAGCACTAGCAAACTGAGGTCTGTTATCAGACATGGCTTCATCAGGGCTTCATCAGAGCTGGAATACCGTATCGTGCGAACTGGCTCTTCAGATGTTGAATCACACAACTGGAGTTAGGCTGTTCCAGTTTCGCTATCTCTGGCCACTTTGAATAACAGTCTACTGACAAGAGATACTGGTGTCTATTGAATTCAAACAAATCCATGGCTATTTTAGACCAAGGTCGGTCTGGTATTTTATGAGGAATAAGACATTCTCTTGGGTTTTGTCGCTGATGAGTAGCACAAATGCTGCATATGGAGATAACGTCTTCAATGTGACTTCCCATAGATGGCCAAAACATGACTTCACGTGCCATTGCTTTGCATTTTACAATGCCTAAATGAGATTCGTGTATCCTCGCCAACATTTCCTTTCGACAGGTTTGTGGTATCACTAGTCTAAGACCTTTGTAGATCAAACCATCTATACATGCAATTTCATCTCTGTAATTCCAGTAAGTGCGTATTTCCACTGGAAGTTGATCGCGACTTTCTGGCCATCCTTCTAGAATAGCTTTACTGAGTAGAATCATTTCAAGATCTGCAGAAGCAGATTTCTGTAATTCTGCATAATTTCCAGGTGATTAGGGTAAGTATGACAAAGCATTGACGGAAAATTCATCAACTCACTTCTCTGTTGTCTCGTTCAAGTAATTTCTGGATAGATGATCAGCTACAACAAGAGTATTTCCAGGTTTGTATGTTACATCCAAGTCATAACATTGTAATGTGAGAACCATTTTCTGCAGTCGAGCTGGAATGTCATGTAATGGTTTACGGAATATAGATTGAAGAGGTTTGTGGTCATTTTCAACTTGAATTCTTCTTCCGTATACATACTGATGAAATTTCTGACAGCCGTAAACTATAGCTAGGGTCTCCTTTTCCAATTGTGAGTACTTCTGCTGCGTTGTAGTCAAAGCTCTGGATCCAAATGCGATTGGTTTACCATCTTGAATTAATGCTGCTCCAAGACCTGTTGAGCTGCTGTCCACGGTAAGTAAGACAGGTTTTTCAGGATCAAAATATGTTAAAACTGGAGTATTTGTTACCATCTCCTTAAGTTTCTGGAAACTTTTCTGCTTGTCTCCATCCCAGTGCCATGCAACATCCTTAGAGAGTAACTGACGTAAGGGTGCCGATTCCTGAGACAAGTTTGGAAGAAATTTGGCAAGATATTGGATGAATCCCATGAATTTTCTTAGGTCCTTTTTGTTAGTTGACGGTGTCATTTCTGTCACGGCCCGGATCTTCTCTGGATCTGCCTTGAGTCACTCAGAACTGAGAACATGTCCAACGTAGGTCACTTCCTGTCTGCGGAATTCACATTTTTCGGAACTTAATTTCAAATTATAGTCTCTTGCTCGTTCTAAGACTTTCTTTAATCTTTCATCATGTTCCTTAAGGGTTTCACCCCACACAAGAATATCGTCGACAATGACTTCAGCACCGTCTATGTCTTCCACCATTCGGGACATCACACTTTGGTATATTTCTGATGCACAGTTGAGACCAAATGGCATCCGTAAGAATCTGAATCTTCCAAGTGGTGAGTTGAAAGTACAAAGTTTGGAACTGTCCTCGTCCAGCTGAATCTGCCAAAAACCGGAAGTTGCATCCAACTTGGAAAAGTACTTGGCATTTGGCATGCGAGAAACAATTTCCTCAATGATAAGCATTGGATAGTGAGGTCTTCTTATAGCTTTGTTGAGATCTCTAGGATCAAGGCAAAGTCTCACTGAACCATTGGGTTTTATGACTGTTACAAGACTGTTGACCCACTCGGTTGGCTCTATCTGTCGAACAATGATGCCGTCTTTCTCCATGGTTCTTAGTTTGTCTTTCACTTTTTGACGAAGTGCTACTGAGATACGTCTCGGTGGATGGACGACTGGTTGTACATCTTCCTTTAAGTGTATCTTGTGTTTGCCAGGTAAACGACCAACACCAATGAATAAATCTGAATAGTTCTTGTGTATCAACTGTTCTGTTAGATTTTGTGAAGCCTGTGTTTCGTATTGTGACACGCTAAACATCTTCTGAACAAGTCCTATCTGTTGACTTGCCTCTGATCCAAGTATTGTTGGAGTTTTGATGTCTACAACTTCAAATGGAATGTTGAATGTTTCTTGGTGAAATGTGCATGGTAGTACTACTAATCCTGTGGATTTCATGGTATGTCCACTGAAACTTTTCAATACAGCTTCTGATCTCTGAATTGTTTCATTGAATTTCAGGTGCTGTAGAACATTCCGGCTAATGACATTACACTTGGCTCCAGTGTCCACATGCATTGTTACACTTTGGTCCTTCACTTTACTGTTAACTGTCCAGTCTGATTCTGGATTTACCGAATTCACTTCATGTATCATGCCCATGAATATTTCAGCAGATATATCACTTTCTTCATCACTTTCACTGTCTGCATCAGATGATATTTCTTGTATCATATTCACTTTCTTCTTCTGTTTGTGATGTTCTTTGGTTTTAACATGTTTGTGGGAGTACGACTGTGTTTTAGTTTTGCACATGCTTGCGAAATGGTCAGGCTTCTGACACAAATTACACAACTGTCCAATAGCAGGACATCTATCTTTATAGAAATGTTCATATCCACATCGGAAACACTTCTTCTGTTTTGCCTTGAATGCGCGAGGTTTAACTGCCTGCGACTTCTTCTTCATGATCATACTCACATTAGGGTCCTCCGCTGATGAATTCATAGATTTCAGTTGCTTCTGTGACAGCTCAAATGTTCTTACAATGTCTGTACAATTCTGTAGGGTCAGCTCTGATCCTTCACTAATGAGTTTTTCACGAACTTTCTTTGATTTCACACCAAACACAATGTGATCTCTCAACATCTCATCCTCAATATCGGGATTATATCCACAGTCATTGAACAACACTTTCAAATCGGTATAAAACTGTTCAAAAGTTTCTTCATCATCTTGAGTGCGACACTTGAACTTGTAACGTGCATATATCACATTAGATTTAGGCTTGCAATATTGTTCAAAATGGTCAAAATAAACTTTCAAACTTTGCACTGTTGTTCCTCCGATTTCCCTTTGAGAGGTCCACCAAACATAAATTCACAATGTGCTTTGAATGACTTGAATGCGCTCGGGAGGTCCTGAGATTCCCACGCCATCTTCGGATTTGGCTCCTTGTCCGATGCCATCTTTTTAAAATGACATGAAATATCAGTTCAAATGTTCACTCTTAACTAACACTTCATTTCCATAAAGGATGCTTCAGGTTTGCCTGGGTATCTGACCGATTGTTGCAGCCACTTCTGACACCATGCCATGTATACAACACATGTTTGTTAACTGTTTATTAATCAGCATCAATTACATGCTTAACATAATACTAAATGAGGCAGTGTAATTAAACATATTGATAACAATGATTACATAATGATTAGATAATTCTTACTTCGATATGATTTATAATTAACTTGTTCTTTAAATATGTCACACTGTCTTTTGTTTTTATACCCGCACTTTCTAAAGAAAGTTCGGGTATATTGTTGTTGTCCTGTTCCGTCCATCCGTTCGTCCGTCCGTCTGTCACGTTTTACTTTCTCAAACTGCTCTTACATCTTATAAACCAGCAAACTGAACTCTTGGAGTTTGATTTGGGGTATCATGTTGTTTTGTAAAAAGGTTTCAAAAATTCTCTGGTAGTCCTGGGGGTCAAATAATTGGTAAAAAATGACGTTTTTTCACAAAAAACCTTCTTCCTCGAACTCCTCCTACATTTTCAACAATAGACAAATCATCTTTTGGAATATGTTTTGGGGTATCCTATAGATGCGCAATAAGGTTTCGGAAATTTCAAATTTGCCCTGGGGGTCATTTGGTGGCTGAAAAATGACGTTTTTTTACAAAAAGTCTGATTAAAAAAACGTCATTTTTTTTGGCAGTAGCCAAATGATCTTCTAGAATATGATTGGGGGTGTCATTTTGAAGTGTGATCAGGTTTCAGAAATTTTTTTTCAACACAGGGATCAGTGGGCAACAAAAAACGACGTTTTTTTGCAAAAAAAGTATGGTTCCCAGAACTCCTTTTACAACTTTTGGAGTAGCTCTGTCATCTCTTGGGATATGATTAGGGCTGTCCTATAGATGTGCAATAAGGTTTTAGAAATTTTAATTTCATCCAGAAAGTCAAATAGTAGCAGATAATTGACGTTTATCTCTCCTAAACAAAACCTACATCCCAGAACTCCTCTTATGATTTAATGAATAGACACATCATATCTTGGGATATGATAGAGACTGTCCTAAAGATGTGCAGTAAGGTTTTAAAAATTTAAATTTCATCTAGGGAGTCAAATAATAGCAGAAAATTGACGTTTATCACTCCTTAAAAAACCTAGATCCCAGAACTCCTTTTATGATTTAATGAATAGATACATCATATCTTGAGATATGATAGGGACTGACCTATAGATGTGCAATAAGATTGAAAATTTAATTTAATCCTGGAAGACAAATAGTAGCATGAAATTAACATTTATATCCCATGTGCAGATCTAGAGGGGGGTCAGGGGTCCAGATCCCCCCTTCAAAATTCAAATTTCTTTAAATTACATCTAATTTAAAAAATTGCCGAAAAAATGCTTCGGACCCCCCTCCCCCCCCCCCCCCCCCCCCGGCAAACTCAAATAACTGTTGCCCACCCCCCCCCCCCCCCTTCCCCTGGAAAAATTTTCTGTATGTATGTATCCCTACTTAGACTTTAAATAAAATGACGGTTTTTTCTCTTAAAATAAAAAAACCTTGCATTTATTTTTGCTTAAAATTAAAAAAAAACCTTACATTTACACTTTTCTTAATTGTTGAATGATGTATTAAAATTAAAATATAATTTGTGGTCTAAAAGTTTTATAAACTGGTAAAAAATGTTTTTCTTTTAAAAAAAATCACATTACACCTTGCATAATTGACAACTGATCTATTGAGATATGATCAGAATTAGTTAAATGTTACACATGGAGAGAGACTCATTACAAGAAAGCATGGAAACACCAGAAGGAAGAGAGAGAGAGAGAGAGAGAGAGAGAGAGAGAGAGAGAGAGAGAGAGAGAGAGAGAGACGCAGTACAGTTAAGGCGGTCAATAAAAATATCGGCGAATTTTTGTAATGAAAACACGTATACTTTAGTTCATCGGACATGTCCTTTTTAAAATCAATAACAGTCGCTCAAATGCAATATATTTCTGAATTATATATATAATAGTACAATATTTTATGTTCATAGTGGTCACGTGATATGGCAGTCGCATGGTACAAGCAGATGTATTTGTGGTTTTGAGGTCATTTAAAAATGTGAATATTGCAAGGGCATACTCATTTCAAAATTCACAACTGAATTATAAAATAACTTGATGTTATATAGTAGATTTTAAAAAATGCTGTGAACTTTGTAAGATAATATTATTTGTTAGAAAAAACCCTAATTTATAATGCATATGTTGAATAATTTTGAAGGTCACAGTGTTAATTTCATTAAAAAATAGAAGAAATAGAAGAAAAAAAAGATTTCACAAGGATCTTAGAAGTTTTTGTATTACATAGCATATTTCGAATTTACATGTAAAAGTTTGTCATGATCAGATAAGTGTATGCCCTTGCAATAAAGTGATTTATTTAGGCACCCAGCTTTAAAATATACGATATTTTATACAAAACCGAGGTTGCCTCTTAATATGATGCATAATTATAACAAATTGAAAATAAGACTATATAGGTAGCATTCTACTAATAATAATGTTAAACAAAATATTCATTTATAATGTTCCGTTAATCTATGGAATTTATTTTTCATCGATAAAAAACCGCATGATAGCCTTCAATGACTTAACTTAATGCGTCATTTTGAAGCATATGACGTCATATTTTGTAGTATAGCGAGAACGACCTCTCGCTTATTTTTCAGTGTGTACGATATAACAGACATCGAAATTGTAAGTAATAGCATTCGTTGTTCTTGATTAAAAGAATAGTATAAATTAATTTTGCTAATAAATGAATTAATTAGTACTTTCGAGGTTTGTAATATTCTGTGATGTCATAATGCACATTTCCCGTACTTTTTGTCTGAACGGAATTTATTGACAGCCTTAACTGTGCTGCGGAGAGAGAGAGAGAGAGAGAGAGAGAGAGAGAGAGAGAGAAAGAGAGAGAGAAAGAGCTAAAACAGATAACATGTAATGGTTCGGACTGGGGTGGTGTGGTTGATTATGGGTGCTGATTCTGATATGTTAATCAAAGTAACAAAAATTATAAGATATACATGGATAATTAGAAAGATAAAATGATTAGTATTGTAATAGGGTGCATTTTATGATAATAATTAAATTCATGCATTATTCATATTTCATCAACATCATCATCTTCATCCTCCATTTCATTTATATTTTACATGTACATATTTAGAAACAGACTATTATCCCTATAACTCCCTGTCTTTTATGCACCTATCAAGTAATTATTATTTAATTATCTATTCTAGTGGCTTCTGATATTTTATAGCCTTAAGGCATTTCACCTGTATGGTCACTTTAATACATGTGCACATGATCAGGTGGTTTACTATAGCCAATAGAATCCTTTAATCTCTATATCTGAATAAATGAAGAACCCTTAAGTGGACTTGTTAATCTTTGGGACAACCACTATCACAGTATCATTCACCTTGGGACTTAAAATTGAGTCTTTTCGATATAAAAAGGTACTAAATTACAGCATACTAGTATATATACATGTAATACATGTTGTTGAAAAGTAACAGAATTTTAAAAAATGACTGAAAACTGCAACATTGATTTAGGTTTAAAAAATGTGTATTACTACATTTATAGAAACATGCATTTATTTCTTCTGAATTTATGCTAATTTAACTGATTAGGGGAATCCAGGTGGACACAGGTACATTCTACCTGTAACCCCTTAGAGGACCCCATAATTGTCTAAAATAATAATAAAATAAAATAATAATAAGTAGGTGTTTGTTTTGGCGAGTAGCCGTTCGGGGAATAAACCATCAGAAGTCCTTTTTTCTGCCAATTATACAAGTTAAAATTAATAACAATAAATGATTAAAATTAAATGTTTATCCTCCACACCCCCCATCGGATTCAGAGTCTTCTTTAAGGTACCTCACTACACCCAGACTTATAATTTTTAAGACACTACGTCACAAGATGGCGATTTAAATGTTTTGTTAAACTGTTAATATCGTTCGATTCGGTTGTATATTGTCGTAGCTCAGTGGTTAAAGTATTGGGTTTCTGAACCGCAGATCATGAGTTTGAATCCGCCTGGAGCTTTTATTCAAGTTTACTGAATTAAATTTTCTAAAATGTAATTTGTCATCCAAAATTGCACATTTTTTTGCCTATTTGACTTAAATACTTCTTATCCATTATGATATCTATCATAATCAAGTAATTTTCTGCTGATTTGAGAAAATATTTCAAGGTGTACTACTGTGAGCCACCTTAATACATTCTAACATGTGTACAGTAGCAAATTTTAAATCATTTCTTGATTGGTATTTTTCTCTAGATGCACATAAAGATTTTGGAAATTGCTTTTTAATTCTTATCGATAAGATAAACAAAATGTTATGTATTCGGGGCAATTGTAATCCTAAACAAAGCAGGGTCATCAATAGGCTAGAAATTACCAACATGGATCAAACACTATACATATGAATAAGATAAAATACTTTATTATATCCAGTTCTGGAAAGTCAGGGTGTCTCCAAGGGGGCATAACCTATATACAATTTGATGCGCACAAAGAGCAAGAATAAATATGGGGGATCTCAAAAGTTAAAAATTATCAATGTTTATCATCATTTCCTATTTCAGAGGGGTGGGGGTGGTTTAAAGACAACTCCTGGGGGTCATGTACTTGCACCATTTGATGCATCATAATGATTTTAGAAACAAGAATATAGTTGGTTTAGTGGTGGGGATCTCAACAGTTTTCAAGATTAATGGTATTTTCCTGTTTCATTGGGTCAGAACAATCCCATAGGGTCATGGCCTACATATTATTTGATGCATCATAATACATTAAGAAAAAAGACCCTTTCCTCCCAATTAAATAAAACTCATATAGACATGATAAGTCTCTGCACTTATTTAAATGTCATACACAAATTTAATACAAACTGTCACAGGGTCAATATGGGGTCAACTTAATATTTAAATCTGACAAATGAAAAAATAACTTTTGCAATTAAAATGACAGAAACTGTACAAATATGATAGGATATGTTACAATGATGAGCTTATTTTGATATTTTAAAAAAGATGATGATACAGTATGCTGGCAAAGGGAGATCACTTATTTAGAAAGTGAAAGTAATACATATGTATACCGGTGTCTCATAATATTGTGCGAGTACTACATGTATTATGCTTACCTATATTGGTCAACATCAGAATGATAATCCAATTAGAGCACAATATGAATCCATTAATTAGCTGATCATCACAAAAGAAATGTTTATGAATGTTAATTAATCCTATTCTGCACATGGAAAACACATACCGTTATGTACACCACGTGAAAGCCATCTAACTGAAGAGCTGGGTAAAACTAGTACCCGGTAATGCGACCTGTAGACCTGTATTGTGTACGTAACTTCGGACAAAGATCATTTTCTTGTAACATGCATGTATTTTCATGACTTTATTCTTTTAAACCCCTTGTACTGTTTTATTCAGTAAAAATATGTAAAGCACACATTTCAGCTTTAAGGTGGTACGTACAGGACACCTGCATATTGTAATGAACTCCCTATTGCAGAAATAAACAATAAAGTATAAATATAATAATTCCCCCCAAAATACTGTTACCTAACAGTGAAGTGCAATGGGTTAGAGCGTTAACTACATGTCTGTAGAGAGTTCAAATGCTGCTGGGGCTTTTCTATATTTTACTTCAGATTCCAAAATTTTAAAAATGTATCTTTTTTTGCTACATACCTGTATTGTAAAAATTTAAAATTATAAAACGTCACTGTGAAAGAATTTTGATTATAATGCACTTTACTACATGTACAGACTTTCGTTGTTATCAAACTATTCTGATGTTTCTTTATCCGTAAGGAGTGTGTGTGGGGGGGGGGGGGGGGGGCAAAGTAGTATGTAACTGTGTTTGCAGGGGGTGGGGGGATTGGGGTCCGAGGTGTATTGTTTGGTAATTTTACTACATGTATTAATATAATGTATTAATATAAATTATTTTTTTCAAGGGTGGGAGGGTCTGGACCCCCCACCCCCACCCACTCCAATCCCTTCTCTAAATCTGTGATGATGTTGGCACCTAGAAGCAAATCTAAATTAAGCCGGCAACCGCCGAGGGAAGGGGGCATAATTTAATTTTGTTTGTAATAATTATATAGACCATACTTTCTATGAAATGAAAAGATTATTGATTAACTGAAAATTCACATGCAAACAGTTCAACCACAACTGTACATAAAGGGCCGCTCATGTGTATTATCATCGTCGGAACCCACTGCATGCAGTGTAACGGATAGAAAACCCGTGGGTTCCGATGATGGTGTATTATGTGCACGTGGCCTTTGTTTTTACTAAAACTGGTACAAAACAGTGTTATTTAGGGGCAAACACTTGGTGCGGGTATTACTGTCTAATGACAGCATCTAGTTTATATTTTAAACATCATTGGTACTTGCAGATTACCAATTTGTTTTTATTTATCCTCAATCAAGCTTCGCTAATTAATAATTAACAAAAATTCCTTTAAAAAAAACAGGAAATCACCTGGATTTTTTGGATTTTACAATCGTGCGCATGCGCATTACATTTACGCTTAATCACGGGAGGCTCTTTAGTTCATGTTTCCACAATATCACATTTGCATGGATAAACTCAGAAACGATAATACAAATACGTGTAAATTTTCATTGAAAATTTGCTACATAATGTATATATTCTGTTCATCAAAGAAAATACGGGAGAAAACTCTAACTCAGAGCATTTAATATGAAAAATCCCGAGAGTTCCGAATGTCAACATGGTATGAAAAAAAAGTTTGTGAAAAAGTGTTGAATTCTTCATTAATATGAATTAAATTTTCAGAGGAAAGGTATTTACAGCCTTAAAATGGTTTGTTATGAATAATTTGACTGTTATTTTCAATGCAGCTTCATTAATTGTCTCCAAAATCGTTTCGGAGCGATTCTGCAATTTTTTGCTACATTGCGGGTATATGGGAGTCATTTTAACTGTGGAGAAGGCCTGTCCCGAGACAAAATTAGATTATTCTAACTAAGCAGAGTGTAGTGAATTATTAATAGCATTATTGTAGGCCTAAAGCTTGGTTATGTAAATGTGTCGATGTATCTATTTCATAAATTTCCGATATCATATGCAATTTCAACCCGTGCACGCACGGGTCAAAGTCTAGTCTTAACTGAAATTGTTCATATATACATGTATACAGTTGATGTATGTTGCCTAGATTATTTTATTGCACCTGACTGGAATAAATACAAACTTTTTCGGCTTTCCACTGTTCAATATGCACTTTATTGATGCAACTGGAAAATTTACCGTTTTTTGCAGTATCTTTTAATTTTGTATTAAATGTAAACCCTCAATCGATTAATACAGCTGTACATGCATTAGGACATGGGGAGGGGGTGTTAAGTGTGACATATCCCTTTATAGATTTTGTTTTTTAGGTTAAATGTCGCTTTAAGTTTTAACATCGTTCCAAATTAAATTTATCAGATAAAAGACTATTTCGAAGAAAAAAATCCCCCACACGTCTGATGTTTATATATCTGCATCGTTGTATTTTATGCATACAACATTTATTAATAAATGTTAACGGAGAATTTTCAACACAATATATACATTGCTCACAAATCAATTAATTTATGAGGATTACTTTATCAGTAGTATAAAATTGTATGTTATCTGAAAACGCGAGTGCATGTTTATTTGTATATTTTGAACCTAAATTGTCCGATCCAATTTATCTGCCCGAAACTTGATAAACTTGCCCTACACTTTCCTCCCTGATTTTTGTTAGTTAATCCGCGTTCTTGATTACCTCGTTCTGTAAAGTTATTTTCACCAAAACCATGATCGGGTATTCATGAAAAGAATTAGCTCATTTTATTGATTCAACTTATTTGTATTTTGTAAAAGTTGTTCAATCCTAGGTACATGTATCTATTCGATTCATGATAAATTCACCCTACACTTTCCGCTATGATGTTAATTAGTCACCCCGCTTACTTTCGCACATTCAAGAAAGAAATTGGCCTATTTCATTTATTCAACATTTGTAAAATCTAATTTCTAAATGCACTCTAAATAGCTTCCCGCTAAATATATTCACTCTTAACGTATTTTTTCAATATTATTTTATTGCAAATATATAATTTTTTTATGCTACATGTAAGTCCACTGACTTGGATCCGCCAAAGCGTGTCTACGACCTTACTTTCATTTATGCTATTTCAAAAATGAAAGTAGGTTTTCGATTAATTTTACAATAATTATATATCAAGCAAAAATGAAATTATAGTTTACGGACATTTTCTCACATGTCTTAAAAATACAAAAGGTGTAAGCAATTACTTCCTTAGTTTATTGGCAAAATGTATTCATTTATAAGGATAGAAATGCATTATCACTTTCGCTATATAGTAAACATAGTTTTGTTCCTTTTATCGAAGATCTTATTAAAAAGACTGAACAAATTATGTATTTTCAGGTACACATTTTCTTCTTTGTGGTAGGATATGCACATGAGGAAATTAATGCATGATTCAGCAACGTGGCTAAAAAATGAAGAGGAAACGATGCCGAAAGGTTCGATGATCCCATTGAGCTACTTCTTAATGTCACCATGATTATTAACTTTATTTAATTATGACATTCAGACCTTGATGCAAAATTATATGTGCGATTTGAGAAAATTCACTCGTCCACTTTACTACAAGTTAAGAAACAACGATTCGATAGTGGAAACGTTCTACATAGGGATAGGTGACTCTCCTAACAAGAAACTCAAAGGAGGTAAAAAAGCAAAATTCTTAGCATAAGAGGCATTCCAAAACTTTCTACATTCATCTTTAATGACATTGTTTTAAAAAGAATTTTAATCCATAATTACTGAACATAGCATTCATCCTGGTGGGCCCACCAATTATTTATTCAATAGCAGCGATAAACTAATTGTTTCGGGTTTCTTTGGTGAATCCACCAATTTTGTAATGCTGGTTTTTTTTTTATGATTCGTAGAACTTGATTTCTGGTGGATCCATCAAGTAGGGTTATTTTGAATTTTGTCAATCTTTCTGGTAACTTCACTAACCTTCTTGTTTTGTATATAAACTGACATGTTTTGTGGTTTTTCTGTTTATTTAGTGCCATCGATAATTGTTTAGAAAATTGTTGGTGAATGCACCAACATTGTACTCTAAATGTGTTTGCATAATATATCATTTTCGTGGATCCACCAAATATTTGGATATTGAAATTCTGTCTGCATTTTTTATTTTTGGTGAGTTCACCAAATTTAATCAGTAAAATATTAAGACAAAACGATTTTTGCATATTTGTATTTAGGTGGAATCACCAATAAAGGATTCTTAAAAACTGAAATATTTGATCACATATGTTGCTATCATTGCTTTGTTGGTGGGTTCACCAATTCTTTGAATGAAATACAAAACTGTATACGGACAAATTCACAATTGATTTTTTGTGGAACCACCAGGGCCCTGTGTGAATGAGATATTTGATGCTGTTCAAATAATAGAATCGCCGATATCTTATAATTGGTGGGCCCACCAAGTTTATTTGTAAGTGAGATATTCGATGAATAAAATTGGTGGAGTCACCAATATTTTGACTGTTATTGTGGAATATGAAGGTTTAAAGATACTGTAAAATGTGATTTTGTGTAAAAAAAGATGGTGGGTTCACCAATTTATGTTGTGTTCATCTATAAAAATGAATAAAAATCATGTTCATTTCTGTAATTGCGTTGTGTTCATTTTTCATTTTGAACTGAAAAAAAGAGGACACGAATAGAAAATCCTCTTTCTTAATAGAAACAGTTCACAAAACTTAAATATTTTCTCTGTAAAAACTAAATCACAAGATAAACAAATGTATTGTACTGTATTAAAATGTAGTAAAATGTTTAACTAGTTATTCTTTCTGACAACTAGCACGGCCAATCTGTGACAACCCCAACAAAATAATAAATAAAACATATAAACAAAAATAAATCAATCAAATACATTCGATTATCGAAACATTAATTGATGTAATTAGTAACTATCACGGACAGTATTTAACAAAACACGACACACTCACAAAAAGAACTCTACTTTAGAACTGGCGCCAGTAAATAAAACAAGAGGCCCATGGGCCACATCGCTCACCTGAGGATCAATAGGTATGATAAAATCAGCTTAATTGAGTCATAATACAAACTATCTGGACAATGAAGTATAAAACATGTAGATCCTGTATAAATAAAAATCCATTTCCCCCCCCCCCCCCCCCCGAATATTCTTATGTTTATTATCATTAGTCCCTTTTCTAACAGGATAATTTTATAGTAATATCACATGTTGACCATTGCAGTTCTCAAAAATATCCTAAACAATTGTTTATATATATAGGATATAAACCTACATCAAACTCTGAACCACTTGTGAGGCCCACAATTGTCCAGGGGCCAAAGTCTAAACAATTTTAAAGAATCACCTGGCTGATTAGTTTCTGAGAGGAAGAATGTTAAAGATTTACTTTATGAAAAAATGACAATAACAAACCGTCAACCATCTCAAAAAACCATAAAACGAAATACAAATTCAAAGCAGAGCAACACGGACCTCCAAGATAGAGGTAGGATCAGGTGCTATGGAGGAGTGAGCATCCTCTGCTGACCGGTCACACCCGCCATGTGCTCTTTGTCGTAATCGGGAAAATAAAAACCGCAAAAGTCCGTAGACAATTAGGTAATTAATTATGGTCTAACAATTAGTATGGAAACCGTCAGTCAGCATGCGACTCAGTGGAAGATTGTATTTACTGACAAGGTCGTCGTAAATTTATATATTCCAATGTAAAAATTCGACCCCCCATTGTGCCCATCTTACCCCCGTGGTTCATGGTTTTCACAACTTTGAATCTACAGTACATAAGGATGCTTCCACACAAGTTTCAGATTTCCTGGCTGATTAGTTTCTGAAAAGAAGATTTTGAAAATTTCTCAATTTTAACAATAATTCCTAATTATCTCACCTGGGGTGTGATCCTTAATTTTCACAATTTTGAATTCCCTTTGCCTAAGGGTGCTTTGTGCCAAGTTTTGTTGAAATTGGCCCAGTAGTTTTTGAGAGGATGTTGAAAATGTGAAAAGTTTACGGACAGACAGACGGACAGACAGACGGACAGACAGACAGACGACAGACAAAATGTGATCAGAAAAGCTCACTTGAGCTTTCATCTCAGGTGAGCTAAAAACATTTCGTATTTAGCAATAAAAACATCAATTAGCAAAATACGATGAATTAAAAAATATAGAATAGAAATACTTCACTAAGTTTATAAACACTGATTTTTCACTGTGGATATATGGCATATCTTATTATGCATATAATTAGTGATAACAAAACTATAAAAAGGCATATAAAAAATTTTAAAAAATTGAAAACACGAATGCATGTTCTACAAACTAAGTCTCTTTGGTATTGAAAAAAAAAAACTTATGCTATGGTTACATGAATTTCATTAAAATAATAATTTGATACCTTAGAAATTAATTTACCAATGGGCTTTTTGTTTGTTTTTTTTTTGTTTGATTGATTGTTTGATTGTGTGTTTTTGTTTTATTTTGCTTGTTATACGCATGATTCGAATCTTGGATTGGAATTCTGAGTAATTTAAATTCGTAATGTAAGGAAATTGTTTGCTTGTTATCTTGCACTGTACAGTTGATCATTCAATCTAATTGTATAATATATTTTCTGAGTGCCTTTTCAAATATCAAATATATTTCACACGGGAAAAAAATCAATTTCGTTCCATGTTTTTCATTACAGGAACTTATGCGGATATCATGAACAGAGGGTCAAAGCTTAGTAAAACTACATACTGTGGAATCATTTGAATTCATGGGGGCCAATTGTCGTGGATTGTTTAAATTTTAGAGGTTCGTGGGAACGTTATTTCGTGTTTCATCTTATACCTTAAAAGGAATTATGACTTTATAATCCTAATTTAGTAATTCCTGGAGGATGTTAATTCGTGGATGAGAGGTACCCACGAATTCCACGAAAATTGAGCCACCACATAATTAAATGATTCCACAGTATGTACGCTTTATACTTACAGACAAGCAGCGAAACATTTTAACTTAAACTTTTTGTCACAATTTTTGTATATATGTTCAATTAAAGTGTCATTAGTTTTTATTTATTTGTGTGAGTAACGGCGCTCCATAGAGTGCTACGGTCAGTTAGTCATTGAATGTTAGACCGGTTTTCGTGCACGAGTTAGTTCTGGCCAGGTCGTTGAAGAGAGAAG